>JAXCGZ010017033.1:65000-90000 GCA_037179515.1 Halocaridina rubra
TTTTGCAATTATTTATGACATGCAAGCAGTATTTCTTATGTGTATCTGTAACATTGCTTTTTCATGTATTGTACTAATATTTAAAAATTGGCCATATATTCAACAGGTATGGCAATCACGTATATGTCTCTAGTGTTTTGTGATATATAGCATATTTTTAAGGTTGCTCATTATGTGCATTTATACAGTTTATGGCATTTTCCTATGTAAATTTATTTCTTTTAGCCGTTAAAAGACCATAAGAGATGAATAGCTTGCTGGTAATGCAGTATAATAAAACCATAGATTGTTAACACTTTATTGTTACAGATTTTTTGCTGTTGTGTATCCTCTTATCAGATAGATGTGAATGTAGATATAGTAATGGAGGCTTTTCCTTTGGTATTTTTGGATCCTATGAAGTATCCCTTTGCACCAAATCATATCTTTCATCTTCTATGAGGTCATGACATCTGGACAGGACCTCACTTTCTTGTCTCATCCCTTTTTTAACCAATACATATTATGATATAATATTTTATGAACCGATAAAGGGCTGTGCCCCCTTCACATATTTTAAGCATATGTAGTAGGAGCAGTGTATTTTTGTACATATTTTACTTGCTAACATATAGTCTTTATTTTTTCATGACTGAATATTATATGGATGGATATTAAATGTCAGTGTGATACATAGGTTTTTCTTAGTACATTTTATAGAAGAAAATTACTTAAGTCATTTTGAATAATGTGTCTAGTGTACATAGTACACATATAAATAAACCCCTATGCAGTATATCCCAAGATGTCCTATATATAAGTAAAAAACTCAACAATATGAAATGTCTCTGTCAAAAATAACTTAATTTTGTGCTGAAGCGTCTGTTTTTATTAGTTTACTTTCAGATTTTATGTAATATGAGTTATATAGTGACATTTGCAATATATTCTTTTCAATTTAGCCAAGCACAACTAGCAGTCCTCTTTGCATAACAACATGTCTTAAGAGCTGACATATAAAGTAAAATTGCTCCTAAGATAAAAGAAAATTGTATTACTTTTAACTTTGTTCCTTTTTTAATGCAACTTAATATCTTAACGAAAATAATGTTTTTCCTAACTCTCAACATGCTATGATGTAAAGAGTTTTTATTTCTACACTATTTCAAGAAGTCAATTAATGGGAAAGAAACTCATAGTATTTCAGCCTTGTATTGCATGGTTTTGGTTTTTATAGTATATTAGTTTAATTGTATATTATTTATTTATATCTTGTATATGTTCCCATTACACTCTTGTATGAAAAAGATATTTAATATACAGAATTATTCTCATAACTATTGTGTTTGTGTTGCTAAATCCTTGAGCAGTTCAGATATGCATATATGCCCACTTGTGCTCATACATATAAACAACAGTAATTTTTGGTTCATTTACTTAAGTGTCATATCTTTTATATGTTAATATAAATATTTTTTTTTCATAAGGTTTGATAAAAGATGTTCCCAAATAGGAATTAAATATAAGACTGAAATATTGCAAAACCTATCTGCAGGTGCCTGGAAATATGTATTAATACTGAAATATATCTTTGGTGAAAAACTTAAGAAATGCCTCTTAAGTGTATATTGTACTGATGGAGATGAATTTAAATTACCATTGAATAGTTTTGGAATCACATTGTATATTACCATTTTCAAGCAACAGTACATTTACGGTTCCAACTTTAATCTTATCTCTTGTAATATGAAATTTTTTAGAGTTACGGTTGCAGAAGTAGGTTGGATACACCAAGTTAACAATCTACACTTTATACCTCGCTGTAAAGTCATCTAAGAAGATTCATTAAATATATGACATAAACAAAAAATAGTAAAGTCTGTGAATTAAAGCTCTAAAAACAGTAACAATTAAATACAGGGAGTCCTTGTAACATTGTACCGAGTTACGTCGTGTCGCCATTACGTCGGAGGCTAATAGATAATTAATAAATTATTGATAAATAAATTTTTCTGCCTACCTGGCTGGTGCGGTAAATTCAAACCACACGCACTGAACAGCTTGTGAGTGTGGCAGACAAATGCGCAGCTAGCAGCACAGCTGTCTTTATTTTTATCAAGTTAATGACTTTATTTATTTATTTGCAGAGATATTTGGTTATATTGAAGGATTATATTGAATTAAAAAAAAACATAGCATTTTATGTCTGTAGTTGTTGATGGTGCAACATCTAGCCCAGTCCCTGTTACCAGTGGTATTCCACAGGGCTCTGTTCTTTCACCTACTCTGTTCCTTCTCTTCATCAGCGATCATCTACAATCCCCATTATCCTCTCTTCTTCACGCCTTTGCCGATGATCCTACCCTTCACTTTTCCTCTGCCTTTTCTTCACAACCATCATCTGCTACTCATAATCAGTCTCGTATCACAATTCTATTCTCAACTCTGATTTGCAGAGGGTATCTGATTGGGGCACCAAAATTTAGTTAAATTTAATGCCTCTAAGACACAGTTTCTGGCTATCTCTTTATCTTCGCCTCCTGATAGCCCTATTGTATTCGAAACTAACGAAATTTACCCTTTTAATTCCATCAACATATTAGGAATCCATATAGCCTTTAACTTGTCTTGGAGGAATCACATAATCCAAGTTTCTAAATCTGCATCCAAAAAATTGGGGTTTCTGTTTTATTTTCTTCTTTGCTTTTCCTCTTTACAGTTACTTAAAAGCTATAAAGATCTTATCTGTCCCTGCTTAGAATACTGCTCACACATCTGGGGTCCTTCTTCTCATACTTATCTCCTTGATAGGGTTGAATCTAAGGCAGTCAGACTCATTAATGATCCTTCTCTTACTTCTAATCTGGATTCTTTTTCTCTATGCCATAAGGTATCATCCCTTTCTCTTTTCTATCGCTGCTCTGATGAGTTGGTGAGTTGTATCCCTCCCCCACTGCCGAGGCTGCATAACACTCGCCAAGCAACCTCGTCACACAGGTATTGTGTGGAGATTTGTAGCTCATGGATTGGTCGATGCAGCGACTGCTTCTTTCCATCTACCTCCAGACTCTGGAACTCTATTGCTCCTTCTGTCTTTCCTAATTTTTGTAACCTATCTTCCTTAAAAAAATTGGATCTATTGTCATCTCAGGGCTTTATCCTCCATATCTCTAGGCTTTCAGTACTTTGAATGTTTTCAGTCTGTCCATTTGCTTTGTGTATAATTACCTCATCTCTGCCTTGCCCATAAGCTTTCTCGTTTCCTTCGTCTTAATATTTTCTCATGCCAGGGGCTTTATTGATGAGAGCAGTTTTTTTTGCCTGTCCCGTTGTCACACTCATAAAAAAAAATAAGATTTTATTCAAAATACACACGAATACACAGCTAGCAGCACAGCTGTATTCGTATATATCAAGTTAATGGCATTGTTTCTTTATTTGTTTTTATATTTGGCAATATTGAAGGATTATATTGAATTTAGAAAAAAAATTCCAAACAGCCGTAAATATGATTTTATTTAAAAGAGTTTATTGAGCGTTGTGTAAGGATATGGCGTTACACGGCTTTAGAAGCGGAAGAAGAACCACCGCTCAGTTTATTTCCTCCCTCCACATTGTGCCTCGTGTTTTATCAGCTCTCTCGTTGTGTTCGCTTTCTACTGACATCACTGTACCTCCCAAGCGTGTTAGTGATAGTTCTGATGGCAGTGCCACTAAGAAGAGACAAGCCATCACCATGAAAATTAATTAGCTAGTCTCTCCCTCCCTTGCAACACCCCTTCCAGTAAGCAAGCCGACCACACAAGTAAAGGTAAGCAATAATGTACTGTACTTTAGTGTAATTTTGCTATTTATATATTTTTGTTACACAAGTAAAGGTAAGCAATACTATTAAGTTTAGTTTTAGTATTTTTTTTTGTCATAGATTAAGATCTTATATTATTTTCCTGTGTTTTAAATTATTTGTTTTTAACATTGGTTGAGGGACATAGGTTCGAATTTAGGTCTTTTCCGACTTACGTCAAAATCTGAGTTATGTCAAAATCCGACTTAAGTCATCTGTTAGGAACGAAACCCTGACGTCAAACGATGACCCCCTGTATATATGAAAAAAGAAAAAAAAAAAAACCTTTTTATAGCTAATAAAAATGAGTTATATACTGCTCTCCCTATGGAGGGCTGTATTTATTTTGAGTGCTGTACAGTATATAGGACTTTGCTGACAGTTGGACACTAATGTTGGAAGTCACTGTCAATATCATTTGTGTTTAACAGGAAGAGTCAAAGGTGACCAACTGAGAGAGCAGCTGGTAAAATTAACCCTAACTAGTTTATGCTTGCGTTACCAGAGCAGCTGGTTCTGGGTTATGAGGCAAGCTCTGCAATTTATAACTGACACATTATGGAAAGCAGACTCGTTCTTAATATGTTTTGTGGTTCTTGCTGAATTCTTGACTGAGGGCTGTGCTGTGGAATTTTACAGGCTTTATATTACTATAGAATTTTTGTTTCTGGATGAAGTACCTTTGCGGAGTTTGAAAGGGTGACCACAGCCTTGTAGTTGGTTGATCCATTGCACCAACTGTCCATTGCAATACTACAGCTGAAGGGTCTTGTAGACTTAAATAAATCTTCCTTCAGTTACGGTTCTTTTTCTATACCTACATCAACACTGCATATTCTTGGATATTCGTTACACATTTCTTATTATCCCTTCACATCTGACAAGTCACAATACTCTCCATCTCTGCTTCTCTCTATGTTTTCTTCGTGTCCAGGCCCGGTGAGGATGGATTTTTTTTTTTTTTTGCCCTTTCTGGTGTCACAATCATAAGAAAAAAAAAAAAAAATTCAGAGATAAGCAATTAAGCACACCGTCATCATCTTTTGAGATAAAGTGAGGGTACAAAGGAAAACATACAGATATTAGAATATAAATGGAACTTATTCTCTTAAAAAAAAAAATAGTTGGATTAATAATATGATAAAATGCTCTATAGTAAAGTGTTAAGCTAATTATATTGCGCTGCCTTGGATACTTTTATTTTCATCACTGGCATTGCATCTTGTCACATAGGTTAGGTGATCAGTAACTTCATTTATTTATTTTTAAGACGTATATGATCTCCATTTCAGTAACTCAAAGTAGATTTTCTTACGTTGGGGATAAGAAGAAGAAAACCCTAGGATCTACTATGCAGTAGACTTGGTCAACTATGCTATCATGGTTTCTGTATTATAATAATTAGTTTTACCTAAGGTGTTAAGGTATCGTTACAGCTCCTAATTTTAATAATCCCCCATTACTACTCCTTTCTAAAGAAAGTAATTGGAGTATTTTTATTACAATATGTTATTGTGGTATATAATGGTATGCTGTAGTCTTTAGATATGAATTATATGCAAAATTTCTCTGCAGCTAAAGTCCGATTTAATATCTCATTTTCTGAATATGAATAAACCAAATTCTATGAAACCTCCCTTTGTGGAGGTTTATGTGGTACATGCAACGTAAACGTTTGAGTAGAGATTTTCAGGCGCTATTAAAATATTTTGGTTAATTGCTTACCATGTTACAAAATTCATAAAATATTTTGCTTTTGAGAATTGATTAGTCTGCAAGTACAGTTAGCAATTATTTTGTTTTTTATGTGAGATGATTTATTTTGCCACATTTTGACGAGGAGTGGAATAGAAGATGCGGGAATAGATAGGAAGTGAAAAGGTGCCAGCTGTATCCAATAAGTTTTTCAAGTTTTTGTGTAGAGCTGGGTAGCTTTTTGTACTTGTGATTAATTTTATTCTGTGCTTTCATACGTTGGTTTTAAAATTGTTTTTAAAAGAATTTTTCTTGAACCAACAATGAATAGGTAGGAGAGACATAACTGTACCTGACCACGATTTGAATGTATAACACAAAGGCAGTTCACAAAAATACCTCAAACTATCCCATCTTTCAACCATTAGAAAAATAAAGCCTTCCTATTTAATATTTTGTTTTCAGAAAACAAAATTAAACCACATTTCTATTCAAACACATTAACTCATTTCAAAAAAATAATGGGTTTTATTATAAAGTGAAACTGGCCTTTATAATAACAGCTTTCTGTTATATATTTATATTAAAAATAACATGTTTCGTTATAAAGGTGATTCTGTGTTTATGTCACGAACTTCCTTTTCTACTAAGGGCTAGGACGGTTGCCTTCTTGCAAAGGACTTGTTTTGGCAGATGAAATTGTTACCCTAAGTGTGTGCCCTTACTAACTTCAGCCCATAACGGGGTTCGAACCCTTGACCTGCTGACTCAGAGTCGCAGACACTACCATTTTGCCACGGAGACTTCATATTAAGTTATAAAGGTTTTAAATTGTTTCAAAAATATTAAAATTTAGCATTAACATAAACAAGCAGACATAACAAAATACTGATTTAGACATATAAATACATAGGAAAACAGATTCTCCCTAACAATTACTTCGGCAATCAATTATTCAAACCATAATAGTGTATTGAATATGCAGATTTAGAGAAAATATAAATAAAAAAAAATCCTTTTCATTCTTTTGCACATAATAAATGAGAACATCCCAGCTAAAGTTCTCGAGTCTTCAAGAACCGGATATCTCTTTCTCTCTCTCTCCCTCATAATATATATATATATATATATATATATATATATATATATATATATATATATATATATATATATATATATATATATATATATATATATATATATATATATATATATATATAAAACAGTAATCCCTCGCTATTTCGTGGTTCACCTATCGTGGATTCACTGTATCGCGGATTTAAAAAAAAAAAAAAAATTAAGATTATTGTGACACCAGGATGGGCCAAAGAATGATAAAATAAAACAGCCTTTATCAGGCTGTAAAGCGAAACAGAGATGGAGAGTGTAATGACCTGTCAAATGTGAAGGGATTATAACAAACAAACAAGCAAACAAACTTTATTTCCATTTCAATACAATGGGTATTCGTCAGCCAGGGCAAGCCCCAACCCCCCACTGTGGTGTCCAACCACAGCAGTTCCTGCCAGTAAACAGTTTAAACTCTCGGTCTTGGACGGGAACCGATCTTTCGACCTCGTGAATGCGAAACCAGCGCGTTACCACTGTACTATCCAGCTCTCTGCTAGGTTTTAATATACCTCTGCATTACTTTCATGATGTCTCTTATTATTATTATTATTATTATTATTATTATTGGCAACAATAATTTTCCTTTGATGATAATTGTGGAGATTATTATTATTATTATTATTATTATTATTATTATTATTATTATTATTATTATTATTATTATTATTAAGGGCTCATCATTGTTTGTACATCTGTTGGTTTATTTACTTTAATAACTGAGTACCGTGCCCCTCCCTAGTTGGCTGGGACAAAAAGAGTGTAGGGGGGTTGGGAATAATAGAATGTTGGAGAGAGAGAGAGAGAGAGAGAGAGAGAGAGAGAGAGAGAGAGAGAGAGAGAGATCTTTAATTAACTTTCTTTTACAATAAATAATGTGATTACCTAATTGTGTTTACGGGAAAGAGCCCAAAGCTCGTATCTTCCCGTCTCCTGATCGGTTCCATTTTAGACTTAGTGATACTTATCATACCTGTCCTTAAAACTATGGATTGAGATAGCATTAACTACCTCCTCGCTCAGCGGATAATTGGAATTCGCTAAGCGAGGAGGTAGTTAATGCTATCTCAATCCATAGTTTTAAGGACAGGTATGATAAGTATCACTAAGTCTAAAATGGAACCGATCAGGAGACGGGAAGATACGAGCTTTGGGCTCTTTCCCGTAAACACAATTAGGTAATCACAATTAGGTAATCACATTATTTATTGTAAAAATAATGGTTTAATTACAAATTCGTAATAATAATAATAATAATAATAATAATAATAATAATAATAATAATAATAATAATCTCCACAATCATCATCAAAGGAAAATTATTGTTAAAAATAATAATAATAATAATAATAATAATAATAATAATAATAATAATAATAATAATAATAATAATAATAATAATAATAATAATAATAATAATAATATGGTCTCTGTAACTGATACTATATCTGCCTCACTGTTGTGTATCCTATCTTTTAATTCTACTGCCTTACCAGCTAATCCATCAGCATTTGTGTGATTACCTAATTGTGTTTACGGGAAAGAGCCCAAAGCTCGTATCTTCCCGTCTCCTGATCGGTTCCATTTAATACTTAGTGATCCTTATCATACCTGTCCTTAAAACTATGGATTGAGATAGCATTAACTACCTCCTCGCTTAGCCAATTCCAATTATCAACTACTCTTACACTGAAAAAGTATTTCCTTACATCCTGCAAAGAAGTTTTCTTACGAAGCTTCAAACTATCACCTCTAGTTCTAGAGCCAGCCATATCAAAATATCGATCCCTATCCACTCTATCATAACCATGAAGGAATTTAAAGACTGTCACCATATCCCCCCTCACTCTTCTAGCTTCGAGTGATGGTAAGTCTAATACCCTCAGCCTCTCATCATAACTGAGATTGCGTATTTCTGGCACCAGTTTCGTGGCATGTCTTTGAACTTTTTCAAGCTTAGCTATGTGCTTTTTCAAGTGCGGATTCCAAAAGGGGGCTGCATATTCGAGTTTTGGCCTCACATAGGTTACATAAATATTTCTGAACATTTCCTTGTCCATGTGCCTGAAGGCTACCCTTACATTTGATAAGAATGCATATGCTGCCCTTACTATGCCATTTATATGTATTTCTGGAGACAAATCTGCCAGTATGTTTACTCCTAGATCTCTCTCATTTTCTGTCTCTTGAAGTTGTACTCCAGCCACCGAGTAGTCAAGCTTGGGCCTTCTTGCACTTGTACCCATTCTCATTACCTTACATTTTGAAGTATTGAATTTCATTAGCCATTTTTCTGACCACTCATGCAGATTATTTAGATCCTCCTGAAGTTCTCTACCATTGTTCTCGTTTTTTACTTTCTTCACAATCTTTGCATCATCTGCAAACATATTCATGAATGAATTTACAGACTCTGGTAGGTCATTTACATATACAAGGAATTTAAAAGTGGCCCTAAAACTGAATCCTGTGGAACTCCACTACTAACTTTTCTCCATTCAGACACTGAGTGTCTTACTCTAACCCTCTGTTCCCTTCCTTCTAAGTAAGTTTTTATCCATTCCAAACATTTCCACCTATTCTAGCCATTGATTGCAGCTTCCTAATAAGTCTCCCATGTGGAACAGTGTCAAACGCTTTCTGGAAGTCTAGGAATATGCAATCTGCCCAACCCTCTCTTTCCTGTAAGATTTGGCTTACCTCATCATAAAATTCTAATAACTTTGTTACTGTTGATATACCTTCTCTGAAGCATTGTTGCCTCACTGACAAAAAGTTGAAGGATTCCAAGTGAAGAGAGATATGTTTCCTTAGTAGTTTCTCCATAACTTTGCAAACTATGCTGGTCAAGGAAACTCGTCTATAGTTCAGAGCCGTATCCCTCCTTCCCTTTTTGAAGATAGGTATCACATTTGCTTGTTTCCAGCATCTTGGAATCTCCCCCGACTCCAGTGACTCCTTAAATATGATACTTAGTGCCACTGATATTGTGTTTGCGCATTTTTTAAGCACATGAGGGGATATATCATCAGGACCTGTAGCTTTATGAACATCTAAATCCATCAGCACTTTGCATACCTCTGTGGCTGTAAGGTTGATGTTCTCTAATACCGGCCCTTGAGCTTCTATCACTGAAATCTGAGGGGGTGAGGTATTTTCTACTGTAAATACTGACTGAAACTCCTTGTTCAATTCTTTGCAGATCTCTTCATCCGTCTCAGTGATGCTTCCATCCGCTCTCTTTAGCCTTAAAACCTGTTCTTTTACCTTCAGTTTTCCTCTGATAAAGCTGTGGAAAAGCTTGGGATTTTCTTTAGCCTTCCTGGTGATGTCCCTCTCATAGTCTCTCTCTGCCTCTCTCCTTTTACTTAGGTAGTCATTTCTTGCTCTTTTGTAGGTTTGCCAGGCATTTATGTTTTTTCTCCTCCTATACCTTTTCCAGCATTTGTCTCTCCACTCCTTAGCTCTTTTACACTCATTATCGAACCATTTCTCTCTGGCATGAATTACACCTACTTTGGTGACAGGTATGCAGCAATCTACTATCTTCCCATATTTCTCACAAAAGATGTCATACATTTCTTGTACAGATTTGTTGTAAAATAAGGTTCTCCAGTCAATAACTGCAAAAAGCTCATTCATTTTGATGTAATCTCCTTTCTGATAGTTCCTCCTCATGTCCTCAGTGCCTCTACTCTCAGGAAGAATATCTTCAATGATATACTCCATCAACAACACACAGTGGTCACTCTTTCCAATTGGTGGTTCATACTCAATTTTTTCAATATCCAACACATTATCTGTGAACACTAGATCAAGTAGTGATGTCTCATCCCCACCCCTGGCCCTTGTTGGTTCTATTACATGTTGGTGTAGGAAATTCCCTTGTACGCAATCTAGGAATCTTGCCCCGAATGAGTCCTCACCACTGTGTGGGTCAAGATTTATCCAATCTATCTCTTTATGATTAAAGCCTCCCATAATCAAAATCCTACATTTTTTTTTTCCGTGCCATGTTAACAACTGAGTTTATGACTTCAATAGTACCTATATGATTTTCCTCATAAACTTCAAGCCTATTTTGGTTCCTTGGTGGGTTGTATACAACAGTTATTATAATGCTCTCTGACCCAGTATTTATGCGAGCAACAAGAAATTCCTTGAACTCACTTTCTATAGCCAAGTTTATTTCTTCGACTTGAATCCTTTCACTTATGAGCAGTGCTATCCCTCCACCAGTCCTCTCAGATCTTTCAACCCTTAGTATTCTGAAGCCCTTAGGAAAAACTGTGACACTGTTTATGTCCTCACTCAACTTAGTCTCTGTAATTGCTACTATATCTTCCTTACTTTTAATGAGACCCCATCCCCTGATCTTCTGTCATTATCTTCTTTATCTCCCCTTTGTCTGGAAGAACTCTGAAATGAAAATTTTTCTTCTCTTCTTTGTTTCTTTCCTCATTTAACCTTCTAGCCTCTTGCAACAAGTTTTTGATCCTTTCCACCTCTTCCTGTGTTCTGTATCGTCTAATGAACGCTTCTTTGAATTCTTGAAGGTCTTTTAGACTTTTCCTCATCAATATTTCTCTACATGTGTTTCCTCTCTCAAAGGTTACTTTAGTTGGTCTCTGCTTTCCCTCCCAAGAATATTTACCTAGTTGGTGAATGTTTACAATATGTGTGTGTGTGTGATTATTCTGAGCAGAAATTATCTATGAATTGTCAATTATGTGGTGATTAAGGAGTATATGAAGCTTGCTCTCTTTCTTAATGGGGGTGCTCCGTGCCAGCCGGCCAGACAGACAGGCACTTTACCACACCCAAATATGCTCAATAAGTTTTAGATACAGTGGTTTTGATTGCATAATACACTGTGTCTATCCAAATAACACATGATATATAACTTTTTATTCAGAATTTTGTAACAATCATATGGAATCCTTATCAAGCTCTCAGGAAGCCCTGGAGTTCCGGGGTACAAGGGAAACCTGGTTGAGAAAAGTTGGGGACGAGAAATTGTGAAATTTTAATTAATAAATGTGAAACACAATTCCATCCTTTATGCTTCTGGGCAAGTCTCCCTGTTCAGTTTTTTTTTTATGCAATTTATTTCATTATAACTTTTTCAGTTTATGAAAAGCCAGAACTTGATCTATTTCTCACTTAAGGTTTGGTTACATTGGGTTAGGTTAGGTTAGGTGACTAGGTCAGTTTTTTCAAGTTCGTATTAAATAGGAATGATTAGCACACATAAACACTGACCCTTGTCTGTCCAATTACGTTGACAAAATTTATTTAATATTTTCAGCAAATTTGACCACTGATTTCAGCAGTTTGGTGGGTACAGATCCAGGTTTTCACTTAGGAAGTTTCGAGTTCAGTTGTCCAAGGGGGTTCGTAATGCTTCTCTTTCCTAGAGCCACTTGGACAACGGATAATCATCAATAGCTGTGTAGAGTCTCTAGTGGAATAGAGTTTCGAAAGCTTTGATCTCTTAAATAGTGAAAATATGACCAACCAAAGCCTCACATGACTGGCCTCCTAAGCGATGTTGAGAATGGGTCAAGAAACTCGAGGATTATAGTAAGTCTGTCCCTTAATAGCATTTTCTCAGAGGCAGGAAAAACATGCATTGGTAGGGAGTTCCAAGTCTACTACTACTACTACTACTACAAAAAAAAAAAAAAAAAAAAAAAAAAAAAAAATATATATATATATATATATATATATATATATATATATATATATATATATATATATATATATATATATATATATATATATATATATATATATATATACATACATACATATGATGGAGTATATCATTGAAGATATTCTGCCTGAAAGTAGAGGCACTGAGGACATGAGGAGGAACTATCGGAAAGGAGATTACATCAAAATGAATGAGCTTTTTGCAGTTATTGACTGGAAAACCTTATTTTACAACAAATCTGTAAAAGAAATGTATGACATCTTTTTTGAGAAATATGGGAAGATAGTAGATTGCTGCATACCTGTCACCAAAGTAGGTGTAATTCATGCCAGAGAGAAATGGTTCGATAATGAGTGTAAAAGAGCTAAGGAGTGGAGAGACAAATGCTGGAAAAGGTATAGGAGGAGAAAAAACATAAATGCCTGGCAAACCTACAAAAGAGCAAGAAATGACTACCTAAGTAAAAGGAGAGAGGCAGAGAGAGACTATGAGAGGGACATCACCAGGAAGGCTAAAGAAAATCCCAAGCTTTTCCACAGCTTTATCAGAGGAAAACTGAAGATAAAAGAACAGGTTTTAAGGCTAAAGAGAGCGGATGGAAGCATCACTGAGACGGATGAAGAGATCTGCAAAGAACTGAACAAGGAGTTTCAGTGAGTATTTACAGTAGAAAATACCCCACCCCCTCAGATTGCAGAGATAGAAGCTCAAGGACCGGTATTAGAGAACATCAACCTTACAGCCACAGAGGTATGCAAAGTGCTGATGGAGTTAGATATTCATAAAGCTACAGGTCCTGATGACATATCCCCTCATGTGCTTAAAAAATGCGCTAACTCAATATCAGTGGCACTAAGTATCATATTTAAAAAGTCACTGGAGTCAGGGGAGATTCCAAGATGCTGGAAACAAGCAAATGTGATACCTATCTTCAAAATGGGAAGGAGGGATACGGCTCTGAACTATAGACCAGTTTCCTTGACCAGCGTAGTTTGCAAAGTTATGGAGAAACTACTAAGGAAACATATCTCTCTTCACTTGGAATCCTTCAACTTTTTGTCAGTGAGGCAACATGGCTTCAGAGAAGGTAGATCAACAGTAACAAACTTATTAGAATTTTATGATGAGGTAAGCCGAATCTTACAGGCAAGAGAGGGCGGGGCAGATTGCATATTTCTAGACTTCCAGAAAGCGTTTGACACTGTTCCACATAGGAGACTTATTAGGAAGCTGCAAGCAATGGCTAGAATAGGTGGAAATGTTTTGGAATGGATAAAAACTTACTTAGGAGGAAGGGAACAGAGGGTTAGAGTAAGACACTCAGTGTCTGAATGGAGAAGAGTTAGTAGTGGAGTTCCACAGGGTTCAGTTTTAGGGCCACTTTTGTTCCTTGTATATGTAAATGACCTACCAGAGTCTGTAAATTCATTCATGAATATGTTTGCAGATGATGCAAAGATTGTGAAGAAAGTAAAAAACGAGAACAGTGGTAGAGAACTTCAGGAGGATCTAAATAATCTGCATGAGTGGTCAGAAAAGTGGCTCATGAAATTCAATACTCCAAAATGTAAGGTAATGAGAATGGGTACAAGTGCAAGAAGGCCCAAGCTTGACTACTCCGTGGCTGGAGTACAACTTCAAGAGACAGAAAATGAGAGTGATCTTGGAGTAAACATACTGGCAGATTTGTCTCCAGAAATCCATATAAATGGCATAGTAAGAGCAGCATATGCATTCTTATCAAATGTAAGGGTAGCCTTCAGGCACATGGACAAGGAAATGTTCACAAATATTTATGTAACCTATGTGAGGCCAAAACTCGAATATGCAGCCCCTTTTTGGAATCCACACTTGAAAAAGCACATAGCTAAGCTTGAAAAAGTTCAAAGACATGCCACGAAACTGGTGCCAGAAATATGCAATCTCAGTTATGATGAGAGGCTGAGGGAATTAGACTTACCATCACTCGAAGCTAGAAGATTGAGGGGGGATATGGTGACAGTCTTTAAATTCCTTCATGGTTATGATTGAGTGGATAGGGATGGATATTTTGATATGGCTGGCTCTAGAACTAGAGGTGATAGTTTGAAGCTTCGTAAGAAAACTTCTTCGCAGGATGTAAGGAAATACTTTTTCAGTGTAAGAGTAGTTGATAATTGGAATTTGCTAAGCGAGGAGGTAGTTAATGCTATCTCAATCCATAGTTTTAAGGACAGGTATGATAAGTATCACTAAGTATAAAATGGAACTGATCAGGAGACGGGAAGATACGAGCTTTGGGCTCTTTTCCGTAAACACAATTAGGTAATCACAATATATATATATATATATATATATATATATATATATATTATATATATATATATATATATATATATATATATATATATATATATATATATATATATATATATATATATAAAGATGAACTCGAAAGTATATCCATAAAACGCGGTACTTTGGAAACTAAAATTGGCAAAAAATATATTGTTATGTTATTCAAATATTTTAAGATTATGTTTTATTTCATGCAAGATATATAGAATCCTAAGAGTTCCATTGTAGAAAAACAAGAGATGTACTCTGTGAATACAATAATCAGCAATTTCAAGGTATGGTCTAGCAATAATGATAGAAAAAAGATAACGGTTATATTGTCTAATAAAATAAAATGAAATTATTATTCACGTATGATTTTAGGAAATATGCATTGTTACAGCACTGAAGAGAAACGATAATCTCTGTAAGTACCAAAACTAGTATTTTAAGGATTTTTATATGGTATTCGTGATCTATAATACTAAATGATATTTTCTAAACGGTTATGGGTGCCTAGTATAAAGGAAAACACATGTATGCGAATTATATGCAAATGCTAATAAATGAATGAGCTTTGCCGAAATGAAAATAAGCCGAATGGCAATTAACAAAGAAAGAGATATTCATCTTTTACCGAGTATTAACATTATTTCAAGATTCCTCACACGATATCTTTTTAAGAGTTTGTGATATTGCTCACTATGGACATTTAAATGAGATATTTTCTTTTATTAATCTTTTTTTTTTAAGTTCAATGCTATGTTTTTCCTATTTTATTGTAATTTAATATTAGCCTTATTACAATGATATTTATAAAGTACAATTTATAATAATAATAATAATAATAATAATAATAATAATAATAATAATAATAATAATAATAATAATTATCATTATTATTATTATTATTATTATTATTATTATTATTATTATTATTATTATTGTGGAGGATTTCCTGTGTGTTATTTACCCTTCGATCTTATAACCCCCTAAATTCGGAAATCCTGACACGGCTTCAGTAGAGGCCTACCACGATCTCAAAATTAAATCCTCTACCAATAAATATAATTAATATTACATGCATAGACATACATGCACATATTTTATAAGGGGGTTTATGAACTGTTGACATGTAAATATTTAAATAAACTCTCCTCACCTTAAATTAAAACTTCCTCATACAGAATAATACATTTTCTAACATACATTCTACCTACGAGTGTTCAATTAAATGAGCTCATTCTGTCCCTCACACGTAGTTATAAATATTGTTAGAAATACAATGTATCTGTACTCATCTGTCCGGACAACCCTGATGTCGTCAGCAATCACGGGACTCCGAATCAAAAACGTATCTTCTGATCCACAGATCTCTATCACGTTCTTCTACTTGAGTGTCTCGTAATGCCCCACGAGAACAACAAATTATAAACTTATAAGCACTGTCAACAAACACAGTAAGAATGAGTGCCTCGTAGCATCTCACGACGGCAACTAACTTTATAAGAAAGTCCCACAAACTCCTCTAGTTTGTCGGGGTCCTTGGTACTAGGACTAAGTTGACTTATGACTTGCTTACAACAGTTCTTTGTTCAACGAGGCGTTATCAAGGAGGTGAAGGGTTAATGGCTAAAATCCATTAGTGACCTACATTCCTTTCTCCACGTCTTCTACGGCCAGCCTCCCTAATAAACTACACATTATACATACCAATATACGTGTATACATGATAGAACTTAATAAGCATACATGCGAAGTCTAAAAGTATACATTTATGCACTTACGTTACAATAAACGAAACTATATGCAAACTAACACTTACATAATGTACGTAGAAATAAACTGTCTTGAAATATATTCAAGACATCCTGGGCCCCTCCAAAAAGGAAAAAATGGAGGGTCTCCCCATCAGTACTACAATTTATCATCAATGATTAAGCGTGCCCACAATTCTTTAACCCTTTGGGCAGCTTGACGTTCAGATCTTTCATAATTTGATGATTCCTCTTCGTATACTTCTGACAACAGATATTCCCATGAGAGCTTTTCAGACCAAGCTCTCTGAATAAGAAATTTTCCTCTTCTTAGTAAGGGTGATATTAGACCTAAAGGGTCCAAAAGTATACCCACCAGTGACAGAAGTTTAAGTTTGGTCAACACATCTTCTCTAGCCTTCAGACTTTTCAAAGACAACTTGTCTGTATTAACATTCCAGATTAAACTAAAGATTGATACTTTAGGAGATCTAGAATTTTCAGAAAGGCGCTGATCCAGTACCCTTTGAAGTCTTGCATTGTTGGAATTTAGTGCTTGCAGTGATATTTTGGTCTTTTCCCACTCTACATCTGCAGTATTGCATATATCAAACTGTTTCTCTTCACTGGTACAAGCATCCAACAAATTACCCACATGAACATTCTCCAATATTTCCTCCAACTGTTCTATTAGAGACTTCATTTGTCCAAAGGCACTCTGAAAATTGTGCAGGAGTGGAGTGTGGATAGGCTTCAAGGGAACGTACTCTGTAAAACTTCTAAGTGTAGTTTTATCTTCGTAATGCACTTCTTGCTTTACTCCTATACTCTCTGGCTCCCACAACTTATTAACAGGCTCTATGGCCTTCTCAATCAACAGCTTATTAACAGGCTCTATGGCCTCTTCAATCAACAACTTATTAACAGGCTCTATGGTCTCTTCATTCAACAACTTATTAACTGGCCTTTTGGCCTCATCAAGCAACTCTTGTGTTGTAGTAGGCAATAACTGTGTTCCTACTCGCATAACAAGTTGGTTTTGTACACTACTGGTCCCATGTTGAGTATCACGAGGAATATGGCCATACAACATGACACCACCTGGTGTTTCCATCAAAGTATAGACATCCCACTTGTTAATACCACTAACAAACTGACTAAAAGTAAGGCACCAATAACAATGCCAATGTTTTCCAGTACATCACTATAAATATCTTCATCAGCCAACTTGTGACCATTAGACTTTAACACATTTGCAGCCTTTGCTAGTCCTGGAGTGTGGATGCTAATTACCATGTCATCAACTACGAGTAATTTAACTCTGGCTCTTCTTTTCCCCAATTTGATAACTACATTTACGACAGGAAAACTTCCTTCCTTCGTCTCAGAATGAAATGCATCAATACCAAGAGACATTTCATCTACTGGGCTTAATTTAAGCCTTTCAGCTAATTCCCTAGTTATAAAGGAACACTGGGAACCTGTATCAAAGAATAACCTAGTATTTACCCAAAGATTTCCCTTTGAGCTGCTTATTTTTCCACTTGCAGTAGGCAGAGCACATGAAGGTAAATTCGGCTTCACCATTTGCCTTTGTACTGCCTTCATAGTCATCACACCAACATGTTTCTTGTCCTTTTCTGAGTCAGAATGTTCTGGCTCATTGCTTGACTCATCTATATTTGAACCATTTTCTGACTGTTTATTCAGAAATGGAGGTTCTTCAAACCTTCTACGAAATTTTGACTCTTGTTCATAACACAAGGCTGCATGATGACCATTTTTCTTACACTTCTTACAGTTTAACTGAGTGTAACATTCATTTGCATAATGCCCTGACTGAGTACATCTCAGACATTTGTTATTGTCTCTCAATTTGTCTCTGTGTTCATTTATGCTTACTACTTTATTACACTGTTCAGACTTATGACCTTGCCAACCACAGAATACACATTCTGTTTTACTATTTACTACATTTGCAGTAGCACCATAACTACCCATATTCTTTTTATAGGACTGGGTCTCATTTCTCTGGTAAGTTTGGGTCTCACCCTTTGTGTTACCTTTAGTATTGTTGCCCTCTATATGATATACATATTTTCCCAGTTCCTTCAAGAGGGTTTCATATGTAGGATATTTTGTGTCTATTTTTATGCTAATCCAGTTCTCAACATCTTTTGGCAATTTCATCATCACGAGTTCTGAAAACACCCAATCAGTGTTCTTCATGTCTCTATAATTTTTCAGACTTCGAGTAATGGCTTCTACTTCCTGCTTGAACTTAAAAAGTGATGAATAATTAGAACAGGGAGTTGGTATTTTTACCAATTTCCTCATTAAATTTCGTACAATCCTGTCCTTGCTGGCATAAACAGCTTGCAGCTGTTGAATGTATTCATCATAACTCTCACTAGCAACAGGATATCCCTTTATGGTGTCTTTTGCATCTCCTTTAAGGGCATTTCTTAAGATGGTAAACTTTGTCATAGTTGCCATAGAAGTGCTATGTACTAAACTATCAAACGTGTCCCAAAACTCGTTCCATTCATCATAGTTTCCAGAGAACTGTGGTATTTTTACTTCAGGAAATTTAGGTGTGGGTTGCCTACTTGGGAGGCTTGAACTCTCGGAACTAGTAGCTCTAGTACTCTTCATAGTTACTAAATTATGAATTCGTTCTAGGACAGCTAAGCTAATATTATTTACTGTTTCAGCTAGATTGTCATGTTCTGTATCCTCCTCTTCAGAATCCCTTTTAAGGGGCTTATTCTCGACATATTCTTCATATTTCCTATCATATCTTCCAAATCTTTCTGTTAGTGTATGATGACATCTTTCTAAATAAGTAACAACAAGTGTCTCATCATCTTTGGCAAGTTCTGTTTGACACTGAACACAATCACGTTGAACCAATTCCCGAAGGCGTTTTAATGCCTCAGGTTTAACCGACATATTGAGAAAGCAAATAGAACATAAAACAACAAACAAATAGTTGATGCAATTTTATCATCAAAGAATCCACGATCTTCTTTATGCATCCACAATGCAACGAACAATCACTCTGTAAAGAGTATCAAAGGACAGTCTTCCAAAAATTCAAGATAATAACATACAGTTATTTAATTGCGTCAATTATGACACCAATCCTCAAAGTGTAAAACACACTTTTCATCAATTAAACGACACTGTTAAGTCAGCAACAGTAAATGGAAAATGTAATGCAAACCACACTGTTCCTCAGATAGACGACACTGTGCACCTAGCAGTAGGTGGGTCACTACCTTCTGTGTATTTCCGTAAAAAAGGGAATCAATACAACATTCTAAACATCGTTAAATGGGAAATATGTAAACACACAAATCCCTAAAAACCACTGTTCACCCAGCCGAAATTGGGTGCTAATATCCAAATTACTTAATGGACGCTCAACTACGAAAGTATATTTCGTTTCCACAGATAGAGAAATGCTTTATCCACTTGGGAAATGGATTCTCTTATATATTTCAACAACCACTTAAATTTCAAAGTTATATTTGCAATATTCATGCAAGTACATGCAATGCTCCTCCCCGTTTTCGCTGAAATGTGGACGATTTTAACCGTAGAGTTTTACACTAACTTCTTACAAGGTGGGAGCTTATCTAAAATGTACACTATTTTCACCATTACCACACCAATTCTCATCCGGTTCGAAGGACCAAAAGCTGTGGAGGATTTCCTGTGTGTTATTTACCCTTCGATCTTATAACCCCCTAAATTCGGAAATCCTGACACGGCTTCAGTAGAGGCCTACCACGATCTCAAAATTAAATCCTCTACCAATAAATATAATTAATATTACATGCATAGACATACATGCACATATTTTATAAGGGGGTTTATGAACTGTTGACATGTGAATATTTAAATAAACTCTCCTCACCTTAAATTAAAACTTCCTCATACAGAATAATACATTTTCTAACATACATTCTACCTACGAGTGTTCAATTAAATGAGCTCATTCTGTCCCTCACACGTAGTTATAAATATTGTTAGAAATACAATGTATCTGTACTCATCTGTCCGGACAACCCTGATGTCGTCAGCAATCACGGGACTCCGAATCAAAAACGTATCTTCTGATCCACAGATCTCTATCACGTTCTTCTACTTGAGTGTCTCGTAATGCCCCACGAGAACAACAAATTATAAACTTATAAGCACTGTCAACAAACACAGTAAGAATGAGTGCCTCGTAGCATCTCACGACGGCAACTAACTTTATAAGAAAGTCCCACAAACTCCTCTAGTTTGTCGGGGTCCTTGGTACTAGGACTAAGTTGACTTATGACTTGCTTACAACAGTTCTTTGTTCAACGAGGCGTTATCAAGGAGGTGAAGTGTTAATGGCTAAAATCCATTAGTGACCTACATTCCTTTCTCCACGTCTTCTACGGCCAGCCTCCCTAATAAACTACACATTATACATACCAATATACGTGTATACATGATAGAACTTAATAAGTATACATGCGAAGTCTAAAAGTATACATTTATGCACTTACGTTACAATAAACGAAACTATATGCAAACTAACACTTACATAATGTACGTAGAAATAAACTGTCTTGAAATATATTCAAGACAATTATTATTATTATAAATTCGTAAAACGATCGGACGTGGTGGCTTCCCATCCTATTCCCTCCTCTTTTTCGGTGATGACACCCTGATAAGGGCTAAGAGAGTTCACTCGATGCCGTCACTGTTCTTCCCCCTCCTATTCATTCATTCTGTTGGTTGCGACTACCACCAATGATGGTTGTTACTTCTGGTGGTGGTGATGATGGCCACTGGTGGTGGTGGCTAACTGTGTTTGTTGTAGCTTCTGCTACTAGTGGTAGTGGCCATTGCTTGTAGTATCAACTACCGGTGGGGGGTTACTGCTGAAAATTGTGACGGGTTTGCAAGAGTGATCCGATGAAGAACATCGAGTGAACATGCAGATATATGACTTAATTTTCCAGAACGGGTCTTGCTGCAAAATTTGCCATAAAAAGGAAGCAGTTTCCAGGAAACAGGAAGATAACAGTGCTGATGATAAAAAAAATGGAAATGTGAACAATGCCGACTTATAAGATGAACCTGTGATATACTGTGTACCATTTGTTGAAGGACTGAGACAGTGAATACGCCAAAAGTTTCGTGGGTGAAAACGCTTCAGAAGAATGGAAACGAGAGAACCACAAGAAGTTGAGAGGAATGCGCATGATGTCACTATGCTGGCCTTTTGCACTGGCACCGCCAAGAAGTTAAGAGCTGTATTGCCGATGGAATGCATAGTTCTGGTTCTGTGTATGATCCTGGCAGAGGAGGGTTCATAGCATGTGGCAGCATGCTCTGAGTCAGCCACTGCCTTGGGAATGGAGGGTTCATAGCATGTGACAGCATGCTCTGGGCTAGCCACTTCCTATGCCTGGCATGGGATCTGTTCTATTCCGGATTAAAATGGCTCTAACTTTTTTTTCTCAAACGGGGCTGGTTGCAAAACTTGAAATGAGAGGGAAAGGATTTCTAGGCTATGAAGTGGACATAGTGTTGATGATTAAGAAGGAGAAAAGGCGAAGAATATTGATTTGTGAGATGGATTTGGGATATACTGAGTGACCAATGGAGTAGACTAGTTCAGAAAAAAAATAATAAATAAATAAAATAATATATATATATATATATATATATATATATATATATATATATATATATATATATATATATATATATATATATATATATATATATATATATATATATATATATATATATATATATGGCTGACTCAGAGCATGCTATATATATATATATATATATATATATATATATATATATATATATATATATATATATATATATATATATATATATATATATATATATATATATGGCTGACTTAGAGCATGCTATATATATATATATATATATATATATATATATATATATATATATATATATATATATATATATATATATATATATATATATATATATATATATATATATATATATTATCTTCGTACAGTTTAAGGTCAAGAAATTACATGAATAGGAAATAATATCATACTCTTTAAAAGGTGATAAAACATTAGATTTCGAGTTTTCATACCTATGATTTCTTTTAGTCGTAGTTATTGAACCAAAATATGAAAATATACAAAATAAAAATGTAAAGAGGGGAATACCATTAAGAAATGAGGAATGAGTTTCAGGAAATTTCAAAGAAGGTAAAGAATTTGGAGGAAAAAATGCATGACATGGAAAGAGAAATGATAGAAAAGTTTGAGAGTAGAGATGGAAAGTAGTGCACTCGGTAATAATGTTGATTAATTGGAAAAGAGCATTAAGATATGAGGACTAGAGACAAGACCTAAAAAAAATATGTTGCAAAGTTCGACTGAAAAAAGATAGAACTGGAGAGTAGAATTTCCAAACAAGAGATTAATAACAAAAAGTTAGAAGATATCTTAAATGAATTAGATATTAGAGCATTGCTATGATTTGAAAGAGGTACAATAGTAGTTTACAATGTCCTAATAAATGAAAATATTGAACATTTCAGAGGAGATTTCAGGAGTTGAATACAAACCAGGAGAGTATTGCAAAAGATATTCCCAGATGATTTAAAAAGTAATTTGGTAGTAAAGGAGGCAATGAGAGAGGTGTTTCTGCAAAAGTTGATGCAGTTGATTACTGGGAAACAGCAATAGAAACTATGAAAGAAGTTATAATTGACAGTGCAAGTTCTCTGATCAAGTGGTCAGTGACAATCTCAGGCTTATGTAAATCTCAGAGAGTCAGTATAGTATTTGAGACACGAAAATAATAAGGATGGTTGGAGTGCTATGGACTCCAGATAATATAGTAAGCTTTCATCGAGTTGGTAAGTATGTTGGCGAGGAAAAGGCAAGTACAAGTAAGGTGACCTTTTGAAAGAGGATATATGGAAAGAATTACTGATGATGGTAAAAAATATAAAAGACTCACTAATATAGGTCAGTGTTCATTCGGCTTTATAGAACGCGAGAAGAGCTGGAAGAATATAAAAACTGGTTACAGGAAGCTGTAAGTTTAGGTGAGGGAAGATATGAGGAAGATAATTGATTTTTTTCTTTAATTAGGGCTCTTCCAAGTGAAGTGGTGCAGCACTTAGAAAATGTTAGGAAACCAAGTGATATAGTCTCACTAAGGTTACCAAATGCTGACGTCATTTTGGTCCCGCATCCACTCCTTGGGTGTCCCTGCAGACCTTTGTCTTTCTTGTTCTTCAAGACTTGTAAATTGGCCTTTAAATTCCCTCTGATAAAGCTTTGGAACACCTTGGGTATTCCTTAGATATTCTCTAATATCGCTCTCTTATGTCTTCTTTGCTTCTCTTATTTAGATAATCATTACTTGCTCATTTATAATTCTGGCTAGAACTTATGCTTTTCTCCTCCTATACCTAATCTAGCATTTGCCTCTATATTCCTTTGCCCCCTTGCATTCATTATTGAACCATTTCTAGGGCAATTATAATATCTATTTTGAAAGGAGGTATATATAGTTTTTTTCTCATTGCTGAGCAATTTCTCTTTGGAATTAATAATTCCTACTCTGGTAGATGGTATGCAACAGCTAACTATCCTTTCAAGTTCCTCACAATTGATTTTATATATATCCTATACAGATTTCATTTAAGTTTGTGCCTCAAGTAGTTTTACAAGAAAGGGAAATCGTGGTGACCATACATTGCAAAGGTGCAAAGTTGTGAGGGTATGTAATAACAATTCCCACATCTCCCCTCTTTCTTCCCGCTTCATTTGACAGTAAGTCTACATTCTTCAACCTTCCCTCGTGGCAGATTTTGTATCTCTTGAACCAGTTTTGTTGCATATCTTTAAACATTACGCATCTTGTAAACCAGTTTCTTAGAGTGCAGACTCCAGAAAGATGCTGCAAATTAAAATTTTGTCATCATATATGACTTGTAAATATATCTAAACTTTTTTTCATCTGTATGCCTGAAGGCAATCCTTGCTTTTTACTATGACATTTACATGCATTTCCGGACAAAAAATCAGTCAATACATTGACTCCTAGATCCCTTTCATTCTCAGATTCTTCGAATTCCTCTCCTGCTAGCAAATATCTAAACACAAATTTTCTCTCTCTCTTGCCCAATCTTATTACTATACATTTTTATCTAATGAATCTCATAAACCACTTATCTAACCACTCATGCAGCTGTCAAGGTTTTCTTAATGTCCCTTACCTTTATTAGTGACTTTTACTCTCTTAGCAATTTTTGTGACAGCAAATACTGGTAAAACTTTTACTCTATAACAGAAGTGCTCCTGAAAATGATCTGTGCAAAACACAATTAACCTTCCTCCAATCGAATACTGCACATCTACTTTGGAACTCTGCGCTCTTCCTTCTAAACAGGTTTTTATCCACTCCAAGACTCTTTCATTTATTCTTGCCTTTTCTTGCAGCTTCTTAATGAGACTCCCACATATGGTCAATTTCTCTGAGGAACTATGGGGCATC
>JAXCGZ010017033.1:97500-135000 GCA_037179515.1 Halocaridina rubra
CTTAATAGCATATTAAAATGACATGCAAATTTGAAATTGGCATCCTTTGATTGACTGGTTACATATTTTTACTTAGAAGAATGAGGGGAGCTTTACAACTTCCTTTCCTTTCAGGATTCCATTTATATCGTAGGGAGGAAATGTGGAAGATAGATTTTGCATTGGTCAAAGATTTATTTATGAAATGGGGTGGGTAGCCTAAAAGCTTAAAGCTATTGTTGTCATAGGAAACTTCTTGCTCCACAAATCCTAAGAGCAAGTAAAAATAATTCCACTGAGATGATACGTTTAATTTTTAGATTATGGGAAAAATAGATATGAATATATGAATCGGTATGAGTGGGCTTACTAAATACCTGATGCTGGAACCAAAGCGGGAATAGATAATGTTTGTATCTAAGAAAGGCATTTCATTATTAACGCTCTTTTCGAGGGATGACATTAGTCACATCATTACCCCGTCGACATAACACAGCACATACATGGATCACTTTAGAATAACCAGAGGTCAAGGAGCCGTACTTGATGTCAGAAATTACGAAATTAACTTGTTGAAGCTGACTTCATTTAAGATCTGGATCCAGTTTTTTGACCTCATGTGTAGCGAACGTGCCATTCCGCAGAGTCTGGATGTTGGTGCAGACTTTGATGATATGCCTTTCAGTGACCGTTAAGCCCTTGTATTTGATTATCTCATCTAAGCTCTAGAGTCCCAGAATGAGGTGGATGGAAGGCGTTGAAAGGGCACTGAATGTACGTGGAATATCAGTGGGGAAGGGAACAAAGCATGCAAGAGATAGGAATGAGTGGAGGAAGATTGTGTAGAGGTGACACAGGCTAAAGAGATTTCTTGCCCTAACTCAATGAAGTTAGGTGGATGAGTGTGAGGGGAGTTGTCATGTGATGAAGTGGTGAGAGTAAACCAGCTACAGCTGCCAGACCTCATTGTCGTATATCCTTGCTCACCTACCTTGTGAGTGACTTAAGCAAGGTGCAAGGGGGGGGGGATATGGCAGCCCTTTATTTCCAAGGAGCTAAGAGAAATGGTTGAAGTATGTGTGGATTGTGGCAAATGCGTGTTTCTTGGCTCAGCCCCCTGCCTTACAAGGGGGAGTGAGGCCATGTATATGTATGTACCATATCTCCTTACCTTACATTTTGAAGTATTGAATTGCATTAGCCATTTTTCTGACCACTCACGCTAACTATTTAGGACTTCCTGAAGTTTTCTTCCATTCTTATCGCCTCTTATTTTCTTCACAGTCTTTGCATCATCTGCAAGCATATTAAAAAATGAATTTACAAACTCTGGTAGGTCATTTATAAATCCAAGGAACAAAAGTGGTCCTAAAACTCAGCCCTGTTAAATCCCACTACTAATCGTTCTCAATTCAGACAATGAGTGTCTTATTCTACCCTCTGTTCTCTTCCTTCTAAGTAAGTTTTTATCCAGTCCAAGTCATTTCCACCTTTCTTTCCATTACTTGCAGCTTTTTGATAAGTCTCCTATATGGGACTGTATCAAATGCCTTCTGAAAATCTAATAATATGCAATATGCTCATCCCTCCTTTTTCTGTAAGATCTGGCTTACCTCATTATAAAATTCTAACAAGTTTGTTACTGTTGATCTGCCTTCTCTGAATCCATGTTGTCTCATAGACAAAATGTTGAAGGATTCCAAATGAAGAAAGATGCATTTCTTTGTAGTTTCTCCATAACTTTGCAAACTATGCTGGTAAAGGAAACAGGGCTATAGTTTAGAAATGTATCCCTCCTTCCCTTTTTGAAGATAATACCATGTTCACATTTTTCCAGCATCTTGAATTCTACCAGATTCCAGCTACCTCTCAAATATGATGCATAGCCCCACCGGTATTGGGTTAGTGCACTTCTTAAGTATGAAAGGAGATATCTTACCAGGAATTTTAGGTTTATGGCAATCAAACTTCATTAATGCTTTGCATACCCCTGTAGCTGACAAAATTATATTCTCTAATACTGGCCCACGATGTCTTATCTCTGCAATCTGAGGGGATGAAGTACTCTCTAATGTAAATACTAACTGAATCTCCTTATTCAAACCTTTGCAGATCTCTTCATCTAATTGTGCTTATGCTCGAAACTCCCCCGTCTCTTGGTTAGTTCCATTTTTATACTCAGTGATACTTATCATATTTGTCGTTATAACTATGAATTGATTTAGCATTAACTACCTCCTCGCTTGGTGAATTGCAATCATCAACTACGCTTACAGTAAAATAGTACTACCTTATATCCTGCAAAGAAGTTTTCTTACGAAGCTTCAAACTATGACACCTAGTTCTAGAGCCAGCCATATAAAAATATCGATCCCTATCTGTCAAGACCATAAAGGAATTTAAAAACCATTACCTTATCACCCCTCATTCTTCTAGCTTCGAGAAATGGTAAGTCTAATTCCCCCAGCCTCTCCTCATAACTGAGGCTTAATTAAATTGCATATTTCTGGCACCTGTTTCCTGGCATGTCTTTGAACTTTTTCCAGTGAAAAAATGCAGATCCAAAAGGTGCTGCATATTCAAGTTTTTGCCTCATATAAGTTTCATAGATATTTTTGAACATTTTCTTGCCCATGTGTTTAGGACCTCTAGGTCTTCCTCTTGACCTAACTCTAATCCCCTCTGCACTCCACACCCTCTTCACTATTTCTTCATCACTCATCCTTTCCATGTGTCCAAACCAACTCAAAACTTTCTGATCTAACTTATCCAACAGATTCCTTTCAACACTCATTATATGCATGGCATCCTCATTTAATACTCTATTTATTCTAGATATACCAATCATACTTTTCAAACACCACATCGTCATTACATTAAACATGTTCCTTTTATCCCCTCTTGCATTCCAAGTCTCTGCTCCAAACAATGCTGTTGAAACAATCACACTTTGATATATCTATTTCACATCACTATTTTCAACCCACCTAGACATTTACTCGCTTCATACACTCTGTGACTTACCTCCGTCTCCACTCGTCTATTCCGTGATACATACAATCCCAGATACTTAAAACTCTCAACTTCTTCAAGCAACTCACCATTCAATCTACCAATATTAACTTTCCTCGTGCATCTCATGACTTGACTTTTACCAATATTCACCCGCAACTTCCTTCCTTCACACACCCTAACAACCTCAATTACTAAACTGTTCAGTTCATATTCAGTATCAACCAACAGTGCTGTGTCATTTGCAAATAACAGATGCTTCAATTTCCACAACCTTCCATGATCATATTAATAAGAAGTCCCTGTCTAATGCTCTTTCATTTATTTCCCTTATCACTTCATCCTTATACACATCAAACTCCCTTGGTGACATTACACAGCGTTGATGTTACCCTCCATTCATCTCAAACCAATCACTCATACCATTCAAAACAAAACTACTTATGTAAAACCTCCACCGCATGCAACAAATTTCCACTTATTCTACATAATTGAAATACACCCCACAATGCCTCACTATCAACTCTGTCATATGCTTTCTCTAAATCCATAAAGACCCAAATAGTTTCCCTACCTTTATCTAAGAGCTTCTCATACAACAGTCTTACCACAAACACCTGATCCACACATCCTCTTCCTCTTCTGAACCCACACTGTTCTTTCCCAATCAGTGTCTTGTACCTTTCCTAATTCTCTCAAATAACATTCTTCCATGTGCTTTACCAACTACACTCAACAAACTGATTCCTCTAAAACTACTACACTCATACTTATCTTCTTTCCCTTTATGAAGTGGAACTACACACACACACTCCTCCAGTCAACTGGTACCCTTCCTTTCCTAAAACATACACTCAACAACTGAAGCATCCATTCCACTAATACCTCCATACCTTTTAACAAACATTCTACCTGACACCCATCTATCCCTGGTGCTTTATCTGCTTTATATTTTTCTTACTATCAAATGCACCTCCTCTTTTGTTATTCTATTATCATTCTCATCACCCAACATTGTCATTCTCCATTCCTTTTCCACAGCCACAATCTCTGCCTCTATATCATCTTCCTCATTTAGCAGTTCCTTGAAATTTTCAGCCCATCTCTCTCTCTCTCTCTCTCTCTCTCTCTCTCTCTCTCTCTCCTCTCTCTCTCTCTCTCTCTCTCTCTCTCTCTCTCTCTCTCTCTCTCTCTCTCTCTCTCTCACCTTTTTTCGTCTACTAGCAATTCCCCACCTAATCCTTACACCCTCTCCTCCCTACTAGACTCTCCTTGCTGCACTCTTTCACTTCCTTCCAAAACATCACTTTATTCCTTTCAAAATTCTCAGACAAGCTCCTAGCTCACCTTGCATCTGCTTCTCTCTTTGCTTTCCTTACTACGAGCTTCGCTAACTTCCTCTTTGCAATATACCATTCATATGCCTCTGCTTTATCTATCTGCAACTGTAGTTCAAATGCCTGTTTTCTTTTTTCAACCACTACTGCACTTACCTCCACATTCCACCATTCATTACCTTTCCTTTCACTTCCACCTGTTAGTCTCTTTCCACACACTACCTTGGCACACTTCATAACTTCCTCCTTGAAACAACTCCATTCTTTTTTCCCTCCCTCCTCCACTTTCTTTGTCACTACATTCCACACATTCCTCAGACTAGCCTTATACTCATAGTCTCTTTCTTATTCAGTTCACTTAAACTTTGGATCTCTCTTCCTCTCTCGCTTGTCCTCTTTTTCCACATTTCTCCCACTCTCACTCTATTTTGCCACTAAATAATGATTAAATATTCCAACACTAGCTCCTCTCATTATATTCATATCCAATACTCTTCCAATTATATATATATATATATATATATATATATATATATATATATATATATATATATATATATATATATATATATATATATATATACTTATTAATTATTTCCGGTTTTGCATTGTCTCTAGCGGTGGAATAATTGTAACTTTCTACACAATCCAAGAGTCTCTCATCACCGTCGGGTTGACCTATGGCGTGCTTGCGGGATTAGGAACTGCCATCGCTTATGTCACTCCAATGGCATGTGGCATGCAGGTATGTCAACATTATATTTTGATAGTGAGTCACTACTACTACTACTACTACTACTACTACTACTACTACTACTAATAATAATAATAATAATAATAATAATGATACTACTACTACTACTACTACTACTACTACTACTACTACTACTACTACTAATAATAATAATAATAATAATAATAATAATAATAATTGAACATCTTAACAGGAGTCATAATGCTATGTTCCACCAGTGTCATATTAGATATTCTCTACAGAGCTAAAGTTTGCGAGGTGATAATGGATATGCAAACAAACAAACAAACATTTATTTTCATTTTTGTACAATGGTTATGAAGAGTAACTTATAAGTAGATATGTAATTGAACTAATAAGTAAGAGGGTAATACATACAGTTAAATTAAATGTAGATTTCCTAGAAAATAATAATGCTGTAATAAGAATGTTAACAATAATGTTAATAATAAAGTAGTAATAATAACACTCGATACAGTATTGCTATTATCGGCACCATCACCATATTTGTTTTCCTTACAATGAGAATAATTAGTTCTTAACTTAGAGAACAGAGAAGTCGATATCAATTTACATATAGAGAGGTTAGTGTTAAGGGAAATTGCATTAAATCATTAAGTTTAGTTTATGTGTGAGCAGCAACTACTTGTCCAAAAGAAAACTATATAGTTTGCATTTGAAAGCTGCAAAGGAGGATGCAGTTTTAAGATGGCTCATGGCACCAGCTACACTGAATATTCTTGGCTATACATTACACATCTTTTATAATCCCTTCACATCTGGCAGGTCATTACACTGTCCACCTCTGTTTCTCTTTACTTTGTGTATTCTTCGTGCCCAGGCCCGATAAAGGCTGTTTTATTTTATTATTTCTGTCCCATCTTGGTGTCACAATCATTTAAAAAAAAAAAATAAATAAATCTCGCCAAAAAAATCCGCGATGCACTGAATTTGCATTAGGTGAATTGCGATATAGTGAGGGATTACTGCATGAATGTGTTTTACGTGTGTAATAAAGCACAATGCTGTGATGTATTTATTACATATGCTATTACTATTCATTACAGTATTATTGCTATAATAATATTATTAACAACAATAATAATAATTATATGAGAAAAAATTCCACTATTTTACACAATTTCTCGAGTATTAGCTCATAGTTAAATGAACGTGGCATTTAAAAAACACAAACAAAATTCATGATATAGTCAATATGTAATGCTGTTAATCTCTCCTTTTACTGAAACAATCTTACAGGCACACATGGCAAAAGGAAATAATACAGTAAAATTTAATTTCTTGGAAATATCTTGGGCAATAACATCATTGCCGAGTACTAAGACAAAAAATCAAACAGTAACTTCAAAGAAAATACATAAATTCCAGTTACTCATTAATACAAGGATTCTCATCTTGGGAACGGGAGTAAAGTAATATGTTATTTCATACTATATAATTTTCAACCTAATCCAGGGACTTGCAAATATTGTCATGTAGTAGGTTGGCTCATGGCACAGCCGCCCGTTGCTATACTACAGCTGAAGGTTTTTTGAACTTAAATAGGTCTGTCCAGGACAGTTCGATGTTAAGTCTTCCTTCAGTTACGGTTCTTTTTCTATGCCTACAGCTACACTGAATAGTCTTGGATATTCATCACACATCTTTTATTATCCCTTCACATCTGACAAGTCATTACACTCTCCATCTCTGTTTCTCTTTACTTTATGTATTCTTCGTACCCAGTCCCGATGAGGGCTGTTTTATTTTATATTTTTTTTGACCCGTCCTGGTCTCACAATCATAATAATAAAAAACAAAAAAGGTAACAACTATATACCACCACTTCTCATTGGTGGTGCAACCAAAATTACACCATCTCCTCGAACAAATAGCATGGGAATATTTATTTTTGTTGTTTAATAAACTTCTTCAAAAGTTTCATAATCAAGCTCCACTGATGTTACAGTTTCCTCAACATCTCCTAGTATAATGTTCAGATGCTGGTCATAAGCATTAAGCCTTCTTCTCAGTTCACGCTCATTTCGCATTTTCACATATATTCTCTCATCATGGGATAAGCGGATAAGGTCTAATGGTTCCTCAACGGTCATTGTTCCCTGTGATTGTTCTCCATCGTCAGCCATTGCTTATAAAGTTCCTGACTATATTTCCTAGCACTCAAACATTGGCTAGTTTATGCAAGAATTGCTTAACACTTAATTTATTTAGTAATACACTTATTTTATGTCTCATTGCCCCTCGCCTCCTTAGGGTAAATGCTAAATGTATCAGTGCCCACAAGACTCTACTGCTCTCTCACTGCTTCTGACTCTTTTGTATCACCAAGATGGCAGGGCGTGGCATCCTTGGGTATGCCTCCACCAATAGGCTTTCAGAGAAGGGGAGTATAACCAATTACCTATAGTGTGAGGGGCGTAGCTAAAGGAACGCCAATTGGGTACAAGGAACATTCTAACATAAGTGCCTAAATGGGTACTTTCTACCTATACATTTTCCCAAGTGCACATGTATGTATGTTTGTGGAGGCTGGCTTTCGGTACTCGTGAGAACAACACAGAAATGTATAATATTTCTGACCTCCATCGATCAGGGACACAGAGGTGTGAGAGGCCTATGGGTTGAACCATAGATCTTGTCATCTCTCGGTAAACACACATTTTACCCAGGACACCACACTGGAAATGTCAAGTCACACCACTTGGGTCACACATGACATAAAGGGTAATGTCATGTTACACCTCTTGGGTAAAATTACTTTACGACAATAATAATAATAATAATAATGAATAATAATAATAATAATAATAATAATAATAATAATAATAATAATAATAATAATAATAATAATAATAATAATAATAATAATAATAATAATAATAATATTAATAATAATAATAATAATGTCGTGAAGAAATTTTAATTTAGAAGTGCTAGAGGAAATAGCCCACGTGGTGTCAGGGGTGGTCAAGGGGCGTAACTGATATTTTCCAGTGTTGGTTTCTTGGACAGAATGTGTGTTTACAGAGAAATGACAAGAGATTTATGGTTCGGCCCATAAATCTGTGTGGCAATGACTTGTCACACAGTTCAAGTCATTCCCACAAGAGCCAAAAAACATGTATGTATCCACATGAACCTGTGGAAATACACATATAGGCCTTCTTGATAGCCACGCCCCTAACACTACATGGAATGGGCTGACACTCCCTTTTCTCTAGAAGCCTATTAGCTGAGGGTGTCCAAGCCTGCCACGCCCTGCCATCTTGGTTGTACAAGAATGTAAGAAGCAGTTAGAGAGGAGTTTTTCAGTTAGAAGTTTGTAGGGGTACGAATAAGATCTTAGATTTTATCTTAAGGGGATGGGGAGCTTTGAGGTATAGAATAAGTGTAGAACTAAATAAACTAATGTTAATCAGCCTGTGCATCTCTGTTATCACCTCGCATACTATAGAATAAGTTTAGTCTTAGGATAAACACTATACGACAGTGGTGGTAGCTCAGGACGTACCATGCCTAATTACAAGAAATTAATGCCAGTGCATTTCGTGCCGTGAAAATAAAAAAATGATGGATACAGATTATAACGCATTTCTGGAAGCAAGGTTGGAGGTAGAAAAGATTTGTTGAATCCTTGCCTAAAAGCAAGAAGCGAGACTGCACCCTCAACGAGTATAAGTCCTTTCTTCAGAGCAACTTATCGACCTTGTAGGAATTGGATTGTGGAGAGACACCATCGGACCATTAAGGGGCAATGGCAGAAAGGGCTCTTGTATGACCTGCAAAAGTATTATTTTGGTATAATATGCCTCCTAGGTTGGGACAAGATGAAAATACAGTGCCTCAAAGAGCAGTAATTCAATGAGTGGCGACATCCTAGCGTAGTGCCAATGGTTGTTGGGAAGGAGGAGGAATGGGCTATGTCTATACAAATGAGAGATGTGGTATGGGAGAAGAGGGATTCTGACGGACGTGCATTCCCAAAGGAAATGCTGCGACACATCTTTGATCTACGGCGGGTGGTGGATAGTGAAAAAAGTAAGATAGAAGAAGACTGTGAGGTACCACTAAGACAATTGCAGAGAGAGGGACTGGTGCCAGGATGGATGAGAGATTATGTTGCAGGAAATTTTGGTGATGAAGATTAGACTGATCTAGAGATCAAGGGGGGTTGTAAGTTAACGTAGTTGTTGTTAGATATTAATTATTGCCCGTGTTTTGGGCTTTTTTCAAAGCTTTTGTTTTGGTGTCGCTATGTTTATGCAACAGAGTGGTAACGATAAATGGTGTGGTGATGGGAATGAGGAGGATGTGCTGAGGAGGCGTTATTGGGAAGTTGTGGTGAATTTTGCTTGATACTTTCTTGGTTTGTGTTGGTTTCTTTGGCTACTCAGGTTATTTATGTTGTTCATAGTGGACTCCAGTAATTAGTGCTTTGTAAATTTCATTTCTGGGCCAGTTTCCAGGGTGAAAAATGAAGTTTCTGTCCATCAGTTGCTCATTTTAAAAGAGACAAAATATTTATGGTGTAAGGTAAACTGATTAAAAAGATGTAATAAATGATATTATGCTTTCAGTGGTTTCCTCGACGCAAAGGTCTAATAAACGGTCTGATAGTCGGTGGATTTGGCCTGGGAGCTATTGTCTCCACAAATATTCAAACATATTACCTGAATCCTAATAATGTTTCTCCTGATTCTGATGGGTATGTTATTCTTTTTTTATCACTGGCATTTACTAAGCAAGCTATCTGCAATTTATTTTATACTCCATACTCGGGAAAATTGGTTCATAATTCATATACGTATTGCATAATTTCTGTGATTCAGTATCAGGTTACCAATTTAGTCACACTGCAGCCTTCAAAAAAAAAAAAAAAAAAAAAAAAATGCAGTCCTTCACTTAGTGTATCTTTGACTTAATAATTGTTGTAGCTGCTCTATATTTATTATAGATGTTATCTATCATGCTTCTATAAGCTTGTTATTTATCGATATTATTTTCGCAGGTTTTTTACCGATGACGCTGTGCTTGATCGAGTCCCAACATTATTTTTAGTCATCGGTTTTGTTTATATTCTCGTAGAGTATGTGGGCTGTATGCTTATTAGCAAACCAAGCAAAGATGTGGTAAGTACTTTGTGTATATCAGTCTGTAACAGTATAGTACATGAAGATGCAACAAAATATTTTAAGTACATTTAAATCATTAATCATAACATTACTTTTACAAAATATTCTGTAGGGAAACGTATAACGCGTGTGTATGTGTGTGTAATTGCCTAATTATAACTCCTAATTGTGCTTACGGAAAAAGCCATATTCTCGCAACTCCACGTCTTCTGGAAGCTTCTATTTTTGTACTCAGTGATACTTATATTTGTCCTTAAAGCGAATAATTGAGTTAACATTAACTACCTCCTCTCTTAGCGAATTCCAGTCATCAACTAATCTTACACTAAAAAAGTGCTTCTTTACATCCTGCAAAGAAGTTTTCTTACAAAACTTCAAACTATCACCTCTAGTCAATCCCTATCCAGTCTGTCAAAACCATTAAGGAATTTCAAGACCATCACTATATTCCCCCTCATTCTTCTAGCTTCGAGTGATAGTAAGTCGAATTTCCTTAGTACCTCCTTTTAATTGAGATTGCGTATTTCTGGTACCAGTTTCATAGTAGGTCTCTGAAACTACACCATTTAAATGCATTTCTCAAGACAATCTCCAGTATCTTTCCTTCCAGATCTCTCGCATTCACATTCTCTTGAAGGTTTGCACCTGCTATTGAGTATCTAAGCTTGGGCCTTCCAGTACTTGTACCCATTCTCATTACCTTGCATTTTGAAGCATTGAATTTCATAAGTCACTTTTCTGACCGCTCATGCAGACTATTTAGGTCTCCCTGAAGTTCTCTTCCATTGTTCTCGTCTCTTACTTCCTTCACAATCTTTGCATCATTTACAAACATATTCAAAAATGAATTTACAGACTCTGGTAGGTCATTTACGAATACAAGGAACAAAAATGGCTCTAAAACTGAACCCCATGGAACCCCACTGCTAAATCCTCTCCATTCAGACACTAAGTGTATTATATTAACCTTCTATTTCCTTCCTTCTAAATACGTTTTTATCCATTCCAAGACATTTCCACCTACTCTCTCCATTACTTACAGATTCTTAATAAGTCTCCTGTGTGGGACCATATCAAATGCCTTCTGGATGTCTAGGAATATGCAATCTGCCCAGCCCTCTTTTTCCAGTATGATTCGGCTCGAAAAATTCTAATAAGTTTATTACTGTTGATCTACCTTCTCTGAAGCCATGTTGTCTCACTGACAAAAAGTTGAAGGATTACAAGTGAAGAGAGGTGAGTTTTCCTAGTAGTTTCTCCATAACTTCGCAAAATGTGCTGGTCAAGGAAACAGGCCTGTAGTTTAGAACTTTATCCTTCCTTCCTGTTTTAAAGATAAGTACCACGTTTGCTTGTTTCTATCATCTCAGAATCTCTCCAGATTGCAGCAACTTTTCAAACGTGATGCATAGTGCCGCCGATATTGATTTAGCGCATTGCTTAAGCACATAAGGGGATATATCATCAAGACCTGTAGCTTTATGGGCATCTAACTCCATCAGTGCTTTGCATACCTCTGTGGGTAAAAAGATGATGCTCTCTATTACCAGCCCATGAGCTCCTATCTCTGCAATTTGAGCAGGTGGGGGTATTTTCTGCTGTAAATACTGACTGAAACGTCTTTTTCAATTCTTGACAGATCTCTTCATCCATCTCAGTGATGCTTCCATCCGCTCTCTTTAGCTTTAAAACCTGTTCTTTTACCTTCAGTTTCCCCTGATAAAGCTGTGGAAAGGCTTAGGATTTTCTTTGGCATTCCTGGTGATATCCCTTTCATAGTCCCTCTCTGTCTCTCTTCTTTTACTTAGGTAATCATTTCCTGCTCTTTTATAAGTCTGACAGACATTTATGCTTTTTCTCCTCCTATTTCTTTTCCAGCATTTGTCTCTCCACTCCTAAACTCTCATACACTCAGTATTGAACCATTTCTCTCTGGCATGAATAACTCCTATTTTGGTGAAAGGTATGCAACAATCAACTATCTTCCCATATTCCTCACAAAAGATGCCATACATTTCTTGTACAGATTTGTAGTTAAATAAGGTTATTCAGTCAATAACTGCAAAAAACTCATTCATTTTGATGGATTCTCCTTTCGCATAGTTCCTTCTCGTGTCCTCATTGCCCCTACTTTCAGGCAGAACATCTTGGATGATGTACTCCATCAACAGCACACAGTGGTCACCCTTTCCAATTGTTGGTTCATACTCAATTTCTTCAATATCCAACACATCTTATGTGAATACTAGATCAAGCAGCGATGGCTCATCCCCACCTCTGGCCCTCGTTGGTTCCAGTACATGTTGGTGTAGGAAATTCCCTTCTACGCAATCTAAGAATCATGCCCCGAATGAATCCTCCTCACTGTGCAGGTCAATATTTATCCAGTCTATCTCTCTATGATTAAAATCTCCCATAATAAAAATTCTACATTTTCTCTCTTTTGCAATGCTACCAACTGAGTTTATGACTTCGACAGTGTAATTACCTAATTGATTACCTAATTGTGTTTACGGGAAAGAGCCCAAAGCTCGTATCTTCCCGTCTCCTCATCGGTTCCATTTTATACTTAGTGATACTTATCATACCTGTCCTTAAAACTATGGATTGAGATAGCAGTACCTACCTCCTCGCTTAGCCAATTCCAATTATCAACTACTCTTACACTGAAAAAGTATTGCCTTACAACCTGCAAGGAAGTTTTCTTACGAAGCTTCAAACTATGACCTCTAGTTCTAGAGCCAGCCATATCAAAATATCGATCCCTATCCACTCTATCATAACCATGAAGGAATTTAAAGACTGTCACCATATCCCCCCTCAATCTTCTAGCTTCGAGTGATAGTAGGTCTAATTCCCTCAGCCTCTCATCATAACTGAGATTGCGTATTTCTGGCACCAGTTTCGTGGCATGTCTTTGAACTTTTTCAAGCTTAGTTATGAGCTTTTTCAAGTGTGGATTCCAAAAGGGGGCTGCATATTCGAGTTTTGGCCTCACATAGGTTACATAAATATTTCTGAACATTTCCTTGTCCATGTGCCTGAAGACTACCCTTGCATTTGATAAGAATGAATATGCTGCCCTTACTATGCCATTTATATGTATTTCTGGAGACAAATCTGCCAGTATGTTTACTTCTAGATCTCTCTCGTTTTCTGTCTCTTGAAGTTGTACTCCAGCCACGGAGTAGTCAAGCTTGGGCCTTCTTGCACTTGTACCCATTCTCATTACCTTACATTTTTAAGTATTGAATTTCATTAGCCACTTTTTTGACCATTCATGCAGACTATTTAGATCCTCCTGAAGTTCTCTACAATTGTTCTCGTTTTTTACTTTCTTCACAATCTTTGCATCATCTGCAAACATATTCATGAATGAATTTACAGACTCTGGTAGGTCATTTAAATATACAAGGAACAAAAGTGGCCCTAAAACTGAACCCTGTGGAACTCCACTACTAACTCTTCTCTATTCAGACACTGAGTGTCTTACTCTAACCCTCAGTTCCCTTCCTCCTAAGTAAGTTTTTATCCATTCCAAAACATTTCCACCTATTCTAACCATTGCTGGCAGCTTCCTAATAAGTCTCCCATGTGGAACAGTGTCACACGCATTCTGGAAGTCTAGGAATATTAAATCTGCCCAACCCTTTCTATCCTGTAAGATTCGGCTTACCTCATCATAAAATTCTAATAGGTTTGTTACTGTTGATCTACCTTCTCTGAAGCCATGTTGCCTCACTGACAAAAAGTTGAAGGATTCCAAGTGAAGAGAGATATGTTTCCTTAGCAGTTTCTCCATAACTTTGCAAACTATGCTGGTCAAGGAAACTGGTCTATAATTCAGAGCCGTATCCCTCCTTCCCTTTTTGAAGATAGGTATCACATTTGCTTGTTTCCAGCATCTTGGAATCTCCCCTGACTCCAGTGACTTTTTAAATATGATACTTAGTGCCACTGATATTGAGTTTGCGCATTTTTTAAGTACATGAGAGGATATGTCATCAGGACCTGTAGCTTTATGAACATCTAAATCCATCAGCGCTTTGCATACCTCTGTGGCCGTAAGGTTGATGTTCTCTAATACCGGCCCTTGAGCTTCTACCTCTGCAATCTGAGGGGGTGGGGTATTTTCTACTGTTAATACTGACTGAAACTCCTAGCTCAATTCTTTGCAGATCTCTTCATCCATCTCAGTGATGCTTCCATCCGCTCTCTTTAGCCTTAAAACCTGTTCTTTTGCCTTCAGTTTTCCTCTGATAAAGCTGTGGAAAAGCTTGGGATTTTCTTTAGCCTTCCTGATGATGTCCCTCTCATAGTCTCTCTCTGCCTCTCTCCTTTTACTTAGGTAGTCATTTCTTGCTCTTTTGTAGGTTTGCCAGGCATTTATGTTTTTTCTCCTCCTATACCTTTTCCAGCATTTGTCTCTCCACTCCTTTGCTCTTTTACACTCATTATCGAACAATATCTCTCTGGCATGAATTACACCTACTTTGGTGACAGGTATGCAGCAATCTACTATCTTCCCATATTTCTCACAAAAGATGTCATACATTTCTTGTACAGATTTGTTGTCAAATAAGGTTCTCCAGTCAATAACTGCAAAAAGCTCATTCAATTTGATGTAATATCCTTTCGGATAGTTCCTTCTCATGTCCTCAGTGCCTCTACTCTCAGGCAGAATTTCTTCAATGATATACTCCATCAACAACACACAGTGGTCACTCTTTCCAATTGGTGGTTCATACTCAATTTTTTCAATATCCAACACATTATCTGTGAATACTAGGCATGTATGTGTTTGTACGTTTATATGTATTTGAAACACATAGCTGCTCCTGACTTGGATTCTAATTTGATCACTACCTGTGCTAAGGTGTTGCAGACTGTGTCACTACGGACCTTAAAAAAACTGGAAAGGACTGCAAGAACATGGTCTTGAACAAACACCATTGTATGTCCGTCTCTTCATTTTAATCCGACTTTCTCATCTCACTCGCGGCATGTTTTTGTTTCTTTTTTTATTCAATACCTCTCCTTGTGTTTTTAACATTACCATATATATTTACAATGCAACTTGTACCTGGCCCTGACCAGGGTGCGAATCTGCTGCTCACTGACATTCTATTTCACTGTACCCAACGTTTCTCTCTTGACCAGAAAGTATCATCTTGTGATTGACTTATAGTTGCCAAAATGCATGGTATGTGCGTATGCATGTTTACATATATGCATGAACCACTTGCCATAATTATCATATAAACATATTCGAGATAAAAGCAGGAAGAGCTTAAACTGCAATGATTTAATGTGAGTTCATGAATGCGATTTAGAAATAATAAAAAATTAACACATTATTTGCGGTCAAGAATTATCTTGACTTATTGATAATAACTATGAAAAATATTTTTTCTTCTCTAAAGCAAGTTATGAATTGAGGAAATATTATTTTTACCTTTAACCAATATGTGATATATTTTAACATATTATCTTTTCATAGGTATTTATTTATTTATTTATTATTTATTTATTTATTTATTTACTTAGTTATGTACTTATCTATTTGTATTCATAATTCTTATTTCTATATTAAATCCCTACTCTGATCAAGATATAGTGAATTTCGTAGTGTATGTTTGTTGATCATAGCTGAATACGATGGGGAAAAAAGTAGATCTTTTAAGATCTCTTTAACGTCCTTCGCAGCATCTTCTTTAAGGAACTTATTTTCTCTCAGAGAATCTTTTTTATCCTTCTTGTTAAAGCTGAGTATTGTATCTATATTTTCAATATGTTCCTTGAATACAGCCTTAAAGCTGTTGAAATATTGTATTTATTCTATTGTAAATAATTCATTTGGTCATTGCAGGAAACCAAAATTTTAGCGGAGCCAGCTGATGAAGGTAGTATCGAGGGAAATGACCCTTGCTCTGTGTCAGAAGGTAAAATATGTTTAATATTGATATTCATAACTTATACAAGTCACTTGCAGTATGCATACATACATACATACATACATACATACATACATACATACATACATACATACATACATACATACATACATACTGGAAAACATACAAACAGTTGACTATAAAGAGACAGTAATCGAAAAAATGAAAGACGTTGTGATGGAAAGGGCAAACCCACTCATCAGACAGGCACTTGATAAGGAGAAGACAGTGGTAATCTCAGGCATAAGCGAGTCCCAGGAGCCAACATGGCAGGGGAGACTTGAAGAAAATAAAGCTAGGGTTGTAGACCTGATAAGAAAGCTTGGAGTAGTATGTGGTCCTGAGGATATTGTAAACATACACCAACTAGGTAAATATTCGAGGGAAGGAAAGCCGAGACCAACAAAAGTAACCTTTGAGAGAGGGGAAACATGTAGGGAAATATTGTTGAGAAAAAAAAGTCTAAAAGACCTTCAAGAATTCAAAGAAGTGTTCATTAGACAATACAGAACACAGGAAGAGATGGGAAAGATAAAAAACTTGTTGCAAGAGGCAAGAAGGTTAAATGATGAAAGAAATGAAGAAGAGAAGAAAAATTTTCATTACAGAGTTCTTCCAGACAAAGGGGAGATAAAGAAGATAATGACAGAAGATCAGGGGATGGGGCCTCATTAAGATTGTTATACACAAATGCTGATGGATTAGATGGTAAGGCAGTAGAATTAAAAGATAGGATTCACAACAGTAAGGCAGATATAGTAGCAATTACAGAGACTAAGTTGAGTGAGGACATAAACAGTGTCACAGTTTTTCCTAAGGGTTTCAGAATACTAAGGGTTGAAAGATCTGAGAGGACTGGTGGAGGGATAGCACTGCTCATAAGTGAAAGGATTCAAGTCGAAGAAATAAACTTGGCTATAGAAAGTGAGTTCAAGGAATTTCTTGTTGCTCGCATAAATACTGGGTCAGAGAGCATTATAATAACTGTTGTATACAACCCACCAAGGAACCAAAATAGGCTTGAAGTTTATGAGGAAAGTCATATAGGTACTATTGAAGTCATAAACTCAGTTGTTAACATGGCACGGGAAAAAAAATGTAGGATTTTGATTATGGGAGACTTTAATCATAAAGAGATAGATTGGATAAATCTTGAACCCACACAGTGGTGAGGACTCATTCGGGGCAAGATTCCTAGATTGCGTACAAGGGAATTTCCTACACCAACATGTAATGGAACCAACAAGGGCCAGAGGTGGGGATGAGCCATCACTACTTGATCTAGTGTTCACAGATAATGTGTTGGATATTGAAAAAATTGAGTATGAACCACCAATTGGAAAGAGTGACCACTGTGTGTTGTTGATGGAGTATATCATTGAAGATATTCTTCCTGAGAGTAGAGGCACTGAGGACATGAGGAGGAACTATCCGAAAGGAGATTACATCAAAATGAATGTGCTTTTTGCAGTTATTGACTGGAGAACCTTATTTTACAACAAATCTGTACAAGAAATGTATGACATCTTTTGTGAGAAATATGGGAAGATGGTAGATTGCTGCATACCTGTCACCAAAGTAGGTGTAATTCATGCCAGAGAGAAATGGTTCGATAATGGGTGTAAAAGAGCTAAGGAGTGGAGAGACAAATGCTGGAAAAGGTATAGGAGGAGAAAAAACATAAATGCCTGGCACACCTACAAAAGAGCAAGAAATGACTACCTAAGTAAAAGGAGAGAGGCAGAGAGAGACTATGAGAGAGACATCACCAGGAAGGCTAAAGAAAATCCCAAGCTTTTCCACAGCTTTATCAGAGGAAAACTGAAGGTAAAAGAACAGGTTTTAAGGCTAAAGAGAGCGGATGGAAGCATCATTGAGACGGGTGAAGAGATCTGCAAAGAATTGAACAAGGAGTTTCAGTCAGTATTTACAGTAGAAAATACCCCACCCCCTCAGATTGCAGTGATAGAAGCTCAAGGGCCGGTATTAGAGAACATCAACCTTACAGCCACAGAGGTATGCAAAGCGCTGATGGATTTAGATGTTCATAAAGCTACAGGTCCCGATGACATATCCCCTCATGTGCTTAAAAAATGCGCAAACACAATATCAGTGGCACTAAGTATCATATTTAAGGAGTCACTGGAGTCGGGGGAGATTCCAAGATGCTGGAAACAAGCAAATGTGATACCTGCCTTCAAAAAGGGAAGGAGGGATACGGCTCTGAACTATAGACCAGTTTCCTTGACCAGCATAGTTTGCAAAGTTATGGAGAAACTACTAAGGAAACATATCTCTCTTCACTTGGAATCCTTCAACTTTTTGTCAGTGAGGCAACATGGCTTCAGAGAAGGTAGATCACCAGTAACAAACTTATTAGAATTTTATGATGAGGTAAGCCAAATCTTACAGGAAAGAGAGGGCTGGGCAGATTGCATATTCCTAGACTTCCAGAAAGCGTTTGACACTGTTCCACATGGGAGACTTATTAGGAAGCTGCAATCAATGGCTAGAATAGGTGGAAATGTTTTGGAATGGATAAAAACTTACTTAGAAGGAAGGGAACAGAGGGTTAGAGTAAGACACTCAGTGTCTGAATGGAGAAGAGTTAGTAGTGGAGTTCCACAGGGTTCAGTTTTAGGGCCACTTTTGTTCCTTGTATATGTAAATGACCTACCAGAGTCTGTAAATTCATTCATGAATATGTTTGCAAATGATGCAAAGATTGTGAAGAAAGTAAAAAACGAGAACAATGGTAGAGAACTTCAGGAGGATCTAAATAATCTGCATGAGTGGTCAGAAAAGTGGCAAATGAAATTCAATACTTCAAAATGTAAGGTAATGAGAATGGGTACAAGTGCAAGAAGGCCCAAGCTTGACTACTCGGTGGCTGGAGTACAACTTCAAGAGACAGAAAATGAGAGAGATCTAAGAGTAAACATACTGGAAGATTTGTCTCCAGAAATACATATAAATGGCATAGTAAGGGCAGCATATGCATTCTTATGAAATGTAAGGGTAGCCTTCAGGCACATGGACAAGGAAATGTTCAGAAATATTTATGTAACCTATGTGAGGCCAAAACTCGAATATGCAGCCCCCTTTTGGAATCCGCACTTGAAAAAGCACATAGCTAAGCTTGAAAAAGTTCAAAGACATGCCACGAAACTGGTGCCAGAAATACGCAATCTCAGTTATGATGAGAGGCTGAGGTAATTAGACTTACCATCACTCGAAGCTAGAAGAGTGAGGGGGGATATGGTGACAGTCTTTAAATTCCTTCATGGTTATGATAGAGTGGATAGGGATGGATATTTTGATATGGCTGGCTCTAGAACTAGAGGTGATAGTTTGAAGCTTCGTAAGAAAACTTCTTTGCAGGATGTAAGGAAATACTTTTTCAGTGTAAGAGTAGTTGATAATTGGAATTCGCTAAGCGAGGAGGTAGTTAATGGTATCTCAATCCATAGTTTTAAGGACAGGTATGATAAGTATCACTAAGTATAAAATGGAACCGATGAGGAGACGGGAAGATACGAGCTTTGGGCTCTTTCCCGTAAACACAACTAGGTAATCACAATTAGGTAATCACATACATACTTACATGCACACAGCCACAGAGGTATGCAAAGCTCTGATGGATTTAGATGTTCATAAAGCTACAGGTCCCGATGACATATCCTCTCATGTGATTAAAAATGCGCAAACTTAATATCAGTGGCATTAAGTATCATATTTAAAAAGTCACTGGAGTCAGGGGAGATTCCAAGATGCTGGAAACAAGCAAATGTGATACCTATCTTCAAAAAGGGAAGGAGGGATACGGCTCTGAATTATAGACCAGTTTCCTTGACCAGCATAGTTTGCAAAGTTATGGAGAAACTGCTAAGGAAACATATCTCTCTTCACTTGGAATCCTTCAACTTTTTGTCAGTGAGGCAACATGGCTTTAGAGAAGGTAGATCAACAGTAACAAACTTATTGGACTTTTATGATGAGGTAAGCCGAATCTTACAGGAAAGAGAGGGCTGGACAGATTGCATATTCCTAGACTTCCAGAAAGCGTTTGACACTGTTCCACATAGGAGACTTATTAGGAAGCTGCAAGCAATGGCTAGAATAGGTGGAAATGTTTTGGAATAGATAAAAACTTACTTAGAAGGAAGGGAACAGAGGGTTAGAGTAAGACACTCAGTGTCTGAATGGAGAAGAGTTAGTAGTGGAGTTCCACAGGGTTCAGTTTTAGGGCCACTTTTGTTCCTTGTATATGTAAATGAGCTACCAGAGTTTGTAAATTCATTCATGAATATGTTTGCAGATGATGCAAAGATTGTGAAGAAAGTAAAAAAACGAGAACAATTGTAGAGAACTTCAAGAGGATCTAAATAATCTGCATGAGTGGTCAGAAAAGTGGCTAATGAAATTCAATACTTCAAAATGTGAGGTAATGAGAATGGGTACAAGTGCAAGAAGGCCCAAGCTTGACTACTCGGTGGCTGGAGTACAACTTCAAGAGACAGAAAATGAGAGAGATCTAGGAGTAAACATACTGGCAGATTTGTCTCCAGAAATACATATAAATGGCATAGTAAGGGCAGCATATTCATTCTTATCAAATGCAAGGGTAGTCTTCAGGCACATGGACAAGGAAATGTTCAGAAATATTTATGTAACCTATGTGAGGCCAAAACTCGAATATGCAGCCCCCTTTTGGAATCCACACTTGAAAAGGCACATAGCTAAGCTTGAAAAAGTTCAAAGACATGCCACGAAACTGGTGCCAGAAATACGCAATCTCAGTTATGATGAGAGGCTGAGGGAATTAGACTTACCATCACTCGAAGCTAGAAGAGTGAGGGGGGATATGGTGACAGTCTTTAAATTCCTTCATGGTTATGATAGAGTGGATAGGGATCGATATTTTGATATGGCTGGCTCTAGAACTAGAGGTCATAGTTTGAAGCTTCGTAAGAAAACTTCTTTGCAGGATGTAAGGAAATACTTTTTCAGTGTAAGAGTAGTTGATAATTGGAATTGGCTAAGCGAGGAGGTAGTTAATGCTATCTCAATCCATAGTTTTAAGGACAGGTATGATAAGTATCACTAAGTATAAAATGGAAGCGATGAGAAGACAGGAAGATACGAGCTTTGGGTTCTTTCCCGTAAACACAATTAGGTAATCACAATTAGGTAATCACATACATACTTACATGCACACAGCCACAGAGGTATGCAAAGCGCTGATGGATTTAGATGTTCATAAAGCTACAGGTCCCGATGACATATCCTCTCATGTGATTAAAAATGCGCAAACTTAATATCAGTGGCATTAAGTATCGTATTTAAAAAGTCACTGGAGTCAGGGGAGATTCCAAGATGCTGGAAACAAGCAAATGTGATACCTATCTTCAAAAAGGGAAGGAGGGATACGGCTCTGAATTATAGACCAGTTTCCTTGACCAGCATAGTTTGCAAAGTTATGGAGAAACTGCTAAGGAAACATATCTCTCTTCACTTGGAATCCTTCAACTTTTTGTCAGTGAGGCAACATGGCTTTAGAGAACGTAGATCAACAGTAACAAACTTATTAGACTTTTATGATGAGGTAAGCCGAATCTTACAGGAAAGAGAGGGCTGGACAGATTGCATATTCCTAGACTTCCAGAAAGCGTTTGACACTGTTCCACATGGGAGACTTATTAGGAAGCTGCAAGCAATGGCTAGAATAGGTGGAAATGTTTTGGAATAGATAAAAACTTACTTAGAAGGAAGGGAACAGAGGGTTAGAGTAAGACACTCAGTGTCTGAATGGAGAAGAGTTAGTAGTGGAGTTCCACAGGGTTCAGTTTTAGGGCCACTTTTGTTCCTTGTATATGTAAATGAGCTACCAGAGTTTGTAAATTCATTCATGAATATGTTTGCAGATGATGCAAAGATTGTGAAGAAAGTAAAAAAACGAGAACAATTGTAGAGAACTTCAAGAGGATCTAAATAATCTGCATGAGTGGTCAGAAAAGTGGCTAATGAAATTCAATACTTCAAAATGTGAGGTAATGAGAATGAGTACAAGTGCAAGAAGGCCCAAGCTTGACTACTCGGTGGCTGGAGTACAACTTCAAGAGACAGAAAATGAGAGAGATCTAGGAGTAAACATACTGGAAGATTTGTCTCCAGAAATACATATAAATGGCATAGTAAGGGCAGCATATTCATTCTTATCAAATGCAAGGGTAGTCTTCAGGCACATGGACAAGGAAATGTTCAGAAATATTTATGTAACCTATGTGAGGCCAAAACTCGAATATGCAGCCCCCTTTTGGAATCCACACTTGAAAAGGCACATAGCTAAGCTTGAAAAAGTTCAAAGACATGCCACGAAACTGGTGCCAGAAATACGCAATCTCAGTTATGATGAGAGGCTGAGGGAATTAGACTTACCATCACTCGAAGCTAGAAGAGTGAGGGGGGATATGGTGACAGTCTTTAAATTCCTTCATGGTTATGATAGAGTGGATAGGGATCGATATTTTGATATGGCTGGCTCTAGAACTAGAGGTGATAGTTTGAAGCTTCGTAAGAAAACTTCTTTGCAGGATGTAAGGAAATACTTTTTCAGTGTAAGAGTAGTTGATAATTGGAATTGGCTAAGCGAGGAGGTAGTTAATGCTATCTCAATCCATAGTTTTAAGGACAGGTATGATAAGTATCACTAAGTATAAAATGGAAGCGATGAGAAGACAGGAAGATACGAGCTTTGGGCTCTTTCCCGTAAACACAATTAGGTAAGTACTATTAGGTAAGTACCTATCTTCAAAAGGGAAGGAAGGATACGGTTCTAAACTATAGACCAGTTTCCTTTATCAGCACAGTTTACAAAGTTATGGAGAAACTATTAAGGAAACATATCTCTCTTCGCTTGGAATCCTTCAACTTTTTATTAGTGAGACAACATGGCTTCAGAGAGGGTAGATCAACAGTAACAAACTTATTAGAATTTTATGATTAGGTAAAACGAATCTTACAGGAAAGAGAGGGCTGGGCAAATTCATATTCCTAGAATTCCAGAAAGCATTTGACACTGCCCCACACGCGAGACTTATTAAGAAGCTGCAAGCAATGGCTAAAATAGGTGGAAATGTCTTGAAATGGATAAAACATACTAAGAAGGAAAGAAACAGAGGGTTAGAGTAAGACACTCAGTGTCTGAATTAAGAAGCATTAGTAGTGGTGTTCCACAGGGTTCAGTTTTAGGGCCACTTTTGTTCATTGTATATGCAAACGACCTACCAGAGTCTGCAAATTCATTCATATGTTTGCAGATGATGCATGAGTGGTCAGAAAAGTGGCTAATGGAATTAAATACTTCAAAATGTAAGATAATGAGAATGGGTAAAAGTGCAAGAAGGCCCAAGCTTGACTACTCGGTGGCTGGAGTACAACTTCAAGAGACAGAAAATGAGAGAGATCTAGGAGTAAACATGCTGGCAGATTTGTCTCCAGAAATACATATAAATGGCATAGTAAGGGCAGCATATGCATTCTTATCAAATGTAAGGGTAGCCTTCAGGCACATGGACAAGGAAATGTTCAGAAATATTTATGTAACCTATGTGAGGCCAAAACTTAAATATGCAACCCCCTTTTGGAATCCACACATCAAAAAGCACGTAGGTAAGCTGGAAAAAGTTCAAAGACATGCCACGAAACTGGTGCCAGAAATACGCAATCTCAGTTACGATGAGAGGCTGAGGGAATTAGACTTACCATCACTCGAAGCTAGGAGATTGAGGGGGATATGGTATCGGTTTATTAGTTCCTTCATGTTATGACAGAGTGGACAGGGATCGATATTTGATATGGATGGCACTAGAACTAGTGATAGCTTCAAGTTTCGTAAGAAAACTTCTTTGCAGGATGTAAGGAAGTGCTTTATTAATGTAAAATTAGTTAATAATTGGAAATGGCTAAGCGAGGAGGTAGTTAATGCTAACTCAATCCTTAGTTTTAAGGACAAATGTGATAAGTATCACTAAGTACAAAAGGGAACCGACCAAGAGAATGGAAGTTACAAGCTTGGGGCTCTTTCCCGTAAGCACAAGTAAGTAATTACAATTAGGTAATTGCATACATACATACATACATACATACATGTAAGTCTGATCCTGTGATAACATATCTTGGTTAGCAAGTGAGTTTATCAGTTAAGAAGAATATATAGCAGAAACAGGTGGGTGCCTCCTCAGACACAAATTTGAATTTTCCTTCAGGTTTGACTTTGTTTTTGTTGCATTTTTTTCTTTTTCTTTCTATCCTCAAATTACCATAGTCAAATTTTTAAGTAAGATGTGTGTTACCAGAAAAGAGATAAATTGAGTCACTAAATAGCACTTATATGGAGATATAAAAATTCTGTGTGAAGCTTAAATAAAAGTTTTTCTCTCTTTTTTTTCTCTTTCTCTTCCTCTTTCTATATTCTGCGAGAGGGAGAACATAAAAATGAGGCCATCTCTGTCCCAAACCTCTCCCACCAATGGGTCGGGAGGAGGGGTAGCAATTAGGAGACTAAAACAGAAAATCATGGATTTAAAAGGCAATGGTTATAAACCTTGATGAAAAAATTCGGAATATGGATGGAGAAATGAAAGAGAATGAAACACTCAGAGAGCAAATAAGATCTTTGGAGGAAGCAAATAAAGCACAAGGGCAGGAGAGAAAGGAACTAGAAAAAAAAATAAAGAAGCTGGAAGGGGAAAAGAGTCAACTAGAATCTAGAATTTCTAAACAAGAAGATAAACACAAACAGCTGAATGACAACCTAAAGGAATTAGATGTTAGTTCAGTGCTCTCTTCTGAGAGAGACGAGATTGCAGTTTGGAATGTCCAGATTAAGGAAAACATTGAACGGTTCAGAAAAGAGTTCCAGGAGCTGAATATGGAAAATGATGCCATGAAAACTTCCTTTGCTGATGCACTAAAGGGGAATGTGGCAGTAAAAGAGGCTGTAAAGGTGGTGGCACTGGAAAACATACAAACAGTTGACTATAAAGAGACAGTAATCGAAAAAATGAAAGACACTGTGATGGAAAAGGCAAACCCACTCATCAGACAGGCACTTGATAAGGAGAAGACAGTGGTAATCTCAGGCATAAGCGAGTCCCAGGAGCCAACATGGCAGGGGAGACTTGAAGAAAATAAAGCTAGGGTTGTAGACCTGATAAGAAAGATTGGAGTAGTATGTGGTCCTGAGGATATTGTAAACATACACCAACTAGGTAAATATTCGAGGGAAGGAAAGCCGAGACCAACAAAAGTAACCTTTGAGAGAGGGGAAACATGTAGGGAAATATTGTTGAGAAAAAAAAGTCTAAAAGACCTTCAAGAATTCAAAGAAGTGTTCATTAGACGATACAGAACACAGGAAGAGATGGGAAAGATCAAAAACTTGTTGCAAGAGGCAAGAAGGTTAAATGATGAAAGAAATGAAGAAGAGAAGAAAAATTTTCATTACAGAGTTCTTCCAGACAAAGGGGAGATAAAGAAGATAATGACAGAAGATCAGGGGATGGGCCTCATTAAGATTGTTATACACAAATGCTGATGGATTAGATGGTAAGGCAGTAGAATTAAAAGATAGGATTCACAACAGTAAGGCAGATATAGTAGCAATTACAGAGACTAAGTTGAGTGAGGACATAAACAGTGTCACAGATTTTCCTAAGGGCTTCAGAATACTAAGGGTTGAAAGATCTGAGAGGACTGGTGGAGGGATAGAACTGCTCATAAGTGAAAGGATTCAAGTCGAAGAAATAAACTTGGCTATAGAAAGTGAGTTCAAGGAATTTCTTGTTGCTCACATAAATACTGGGTCAGAGAGCATTATAATAACTGTTGTATACAACCCACCAAGGAACCAAAATAGGCTTGAAGTTTATGAGGAAAGTCATATAGGTACTATTGAAGTCATAAACTCAGTTGTTAACATGGCACGGGAAAAAAAATGTAGGATTTTGATTATGGGAGACTTTAATCATAAAGAGATAGATTGGATAAATCTTGACCCACACAGTGGTGAGGACTCATTCGGGGCAAGATTCCTAGATTGCGTACAAGGGAATTTCCTACACCAACATGTAATGGAACCACCGAGGGCCAGAGGTGGGGATGAGCCATCACTACTTGATCTAGTGTTCACAGATAATGTGTTGGATATTGAAAAAATTGAGTATGTACCACCAATTGGAAAGAGTGACCACTGTGTGTTGTTGATGGAGTATATAATTGAAGATATTCTTCCTGAGAGTAGAGGCACTGAGGACATGAGGAGGAACTATCAGAAAGGAGATTACATCAAAATGAATGAGCTTTTTGCAGTTCTTGACTGGAGAACCTTATTTTACAACAAATCTGTACAAGAAATGTATGACATCTTTTGTGAGAAATATGGGAAGATAGTAGATTGCTGCATACCGGTCACCAAAGTAGGTGGAATTCATGCCAGAGAGAAATGGTTCGATAATGAGTGTAAAAGAGCTAAGGAGTGGAGAGACAAATGCTGGAAAAGGTATAGGAGGAGAAAAAACATAAATGCCTGGCAAACCTACAAAAGAGCAAGAAATGACTACCTAAGTAAAAGGAGAGAGGCAGAGAGAGACTATGAGAGGGACATCACCAGGAAGGCTAAGGAAAATCCCAAGCTTTTCCACAGCTTCATCAGAGGAAAACTGAAGGTAAAAGAACAGGTTTTAAGGCTAAAGAGAGCAGATGGAAGCATCACTGAGATGGATGAAGAGATCTGCAAAGAATTGAACAAGGAGTCTCAGTCAGTATTTACAGTAAAAATTACCCCACCCCCTCAGATTGCAGTGATAGAAGCTCAAGGGCCGGTATTAGAGAACATCAACCTTACAGCCACAGAGGTATGCAAAGCGCTGTTGGATTTAGATGTTCATAAAGCTACAGGTCCTGATGACATATCCTCTCATGTGCTTAAAAAATGCGCAAACTCAAAAGCAGTGGCACTAAGTATCATATTTAAAAAGTCACTGGAGTCAGGGGAGATTCCAAGATGCTGGAAACAAGCAAATGTGATACCTATCTTCAAAAAGGGAAGGAGGGATACGGCTCTGAACTATAGACCAGTTTCCTTGACCAGCATAGTTTGCAAAGTTATGGAGAAACTACTAAGGAAACATATCTCTCTTCACTTGGAATCCTTCAACTTTTTGTCAGTGAGGCAACATGGCTTCAGAGAAGGTAGATCAACAGTAACAAACTTTTTAGAATTTTATGATGAGGTAAGCCAAATCTTACAGGAAAGAGAGGGCTGGGCAGATTGCATATTCCTAGACTTCCAGAAAGTGTTTGACACTGTTCCACATGGGAGACTTATTAGGAAGCTGCAATCAATGGCTAGAATAGGTGGAAATGTTTTGGAATGGATAAAAACTTACTTAGAAGGAAGGGAACAGAGGATTAGAGTAAGACACTCAGTGTCTGAATGGAGAAGAGTTAGTAGTGGAGTTCCACAGGGTTCAGTTTTAGGGCCACTTTTGTTCCTTGTATACGTAAATGAGCTACCAGAGTTTGTAAATTCATTCATGAATATGTTTGCAGATGATGCAAAGATTGTGAAGAAAGTAAAAAATGAGAACAATGGTAGAGAACTTCAGGAGGATCTAAATAGTCTGCATGAGTGGTCAGAAAAGTGGCTAATGAAATTCAATACTTCAAAATGTGAGGTAATGAGAATGGGTACAAGTGCAAGAAGGCCCAAGCTTGACTACTCGGTGGCTGGAGTACAACTTCAAGAGACAGAAAATGAGAGAGATCTAGGAGTAAACATACTGGCAGATTTGTCTCCAGAAATACATATAAATGGCATAGTAAGGGCAGCATATGCATTCTTATGAAATGTAAGGGTAGCCTTCAGGCACATGGACAAGGAAATGTTCAGAAATATTTATGTAACCTATGTGAGGCCAAAACTCGAATATGCAGCCCCCTTTTGGAATCCACACATCAAAAAGCACATAGCTAAGCTTGAAAAAGTTCAAAGACATGCCACGAAACTGGTGCCAGAAATACGTAATCTCAGTTATGATGAGAGGCTGAGGGAATTAGACTTACCATCACTCGAAGCTAGAAGATTGAGGGGGGATATGGTGACAGTCTTTAAATTCCTTCATGGTTATGATAGAGTGGATAGGGATGGATATTTTGATATGGCTGGCTCTAGAACTAGAGGTGATAGTTTGAAGCTTCGTAAGAAAACTTCTTTGCAGGATGTAAGGAAATACTTTTTCAGTGTAAGAGTAGTTGATAATTGGAATTCGCTAAGCGAGGAGGTAGTTAATGCTATCTCAATCCATAGTTTTAAGGACAGGTATGATAAGTATCACTAAGTATAAAATGGAACCGATGAGAAGACGCGAAGATACGAGCTTTGGGCTCTTTCCCGTAAACACAATTAGGCAATCACAATTAGGTAATCACTTGAATTCATTCCCCCTTGTAAGGTGGGTGGTCTGGCCAAGAAATGCACATTCACCACGATCCACACATACCTTAACCACTTCTGTTAGTTTTTTGGGGGATAAAGGGTTGCCACAATTTCCCCCCTTTCACCCTGCTTGGGTCATCCACAAGGTAGACAGGCAAGGATATTCTGCAATGAGGCCCAACAACTGCAGTTGATTTATCCACACCACTTCATCATATGGCATCTCACCTCACACTTGTCCATCTCAGTTCACTGAGGTAGTAGGTGCGTGAAATCCCTTTGGCTCGGGTCATCTATCCACAATCTTACTCAACTCATTGCTATCTCTTGCACGCACTCTTCCCTGCTCCACTGACTTTCCACGTGCATTCAGTGCCCTTTTCATTTTATCCATCCATCTCATTCTAGGCCTCCCTCTTGACCTAACTCAAATCACTTATGCAGTCCACACTCTCTTCACTATTCCTTCATTACTCATCCTTCCCATAAATCCAAACCAACTCAACACCCTCTGATCTCATTTATCCAACAGTTTCCTTTCAACACTTATTCTCTGCCTGACGTCCTTCTTTCTTACTCTATCTAGTCTAGATACGCAAATCATACTTCTCAAACACCTCATCTCCCTTACATTCAACTTGTTTCTTTCATTCTCTCTTGCATTCCAAATCTCTGCTCCATACAACGCTGTCGGTACAATCACACCTTCATATATCCTTCTGTCTACATTCATTCCCAAATATCTTTCTTATCAGTATATTCAACCCACCTGGACATTTACTAGCTTCCTTCACTCTGTGAATTACCTTTTCATCCACTAGTCCACTCCTTGATACATGTGACCCTAAATACTTAAACCTCTCAACTTCCTCAAGCAACCTCCCATTCACTCCTACATTCAGTCTGCCAACATTAACACTCCTCGTGCATCTCATGACTTTACTTTTACCAATATTCACCTGCAACTTCCTTCTTTCACACACCCTAACAAACTCAGTCACCAAATTATTCAATTAATTCTCAGTATCAGCAACCAGTACAATATCATCTGCAAATAGCAACTGATTCAAGTTCCACAACCTTCCATCCTCACCCACTATTTCCAAATCTCTGTCTACTACTCTTTCATTTACTTTTCATTTGCACAATAAACAACCATGGCGACATTATACAAATTGATGTAACCCTACATTCACCTCAAACCTATCACTCATACCTTTCCCAACTCTCACACATGCTCTACTATTCATGTAAAAACTCTTCACCATTATTCAACAAACTTCCACTTATTTCATACAGTCGCAATACACTCCACAACCATTCTCTATCTACCCTGTCATGCACTTTCTCTAAATCCATAAAACCCCCAAAAGTATCCCTACCTCTCTCCAAGAACTTCTCAGACACCTGTCTTACCACAAACGCCTGATCCACGCATCCTCTTGCTCTCCTGAACCCACAATGTTCTCTCCCAGTCAATTCTCAGTACTTTTCCCAATTCTCTCGATTAACACTCTTCCATATACCTTACTAACTACACTCAACAAACTAATTCCTATAAAGTTACTATAATCATACTCATCTTCTTTCCGTTTGGCAAATTGTACTACATATGCACTCCTTCAATCCCTTTCCTGAAACATGCATTCAACAGCCTAACCATCCATTCTACTAATGCCTCCCCACCTTTTTATAAACACATTCAACATGATACCCATCTATCCCTGGTGCTCTGCCTGCTTTCATTGCTCTCAGTGCCAAATGTACCTCATCTTTTGTTATTTCTATATCATTCTTAGCACCTAACATTGGCATTCTCCATTCGTTTCCCACAGCCACAATCTCTGCCTCACTATCATCTCCCTCATTTAGCCAGTCCATGAAATATTCATCCCATCTCTCTCTCCCCTTTGTTTCATCTTCCAGCAATTGCCCATCTACTTTCACCCTCTCCTCCATACCAGACTCACCTTTCCTAACTCTTTTCACTTCCTTCTAAAATATCTTTTTATTCCTTTCAGAATTCTCAGACAAGCATGTATTCCACCTTACATCCGCTTCTCTCTTTGCCTCCCTCACCAAGTGCTTCGCTAACCTCGTCTTTGCTCAGTACCTTTCATATGCCTCTACATTACCTACCTGCAGCCATACCTCAAATGCCTGCTTCTTTTCAGCCATTACCGCACTCACCTGCTCATTCCACCATTCACTACCCTTACATTTACTTCCACCATTTAGTCTCCTTCCACACACTGCCTCGGCACACTTCATAACTTCCTCCTTAATATATATATATATATATATATATATATATATATATATATATATATATATATATATATATATATATATATATATATACATACATACATATATATATATATATATATATATATATATATATATATATATATATATATATATATATATACATACATATATATATATATATATATATATATATATATATATATATATATATATATATATATATATATATATATATATATATATATATATATATATATATATATATATATATATATATATATATATATATATATATATATATATATATATATATATATATATATATATATATATATATATATATATATATATATATATATATATATATATATATATATATATATATATATATATATATATATATATATATATATATATATATATATGAGTTTCAGTTTCAGTTATTATTATCTTAGAAACGTACTAATTAAAATGTCTCTTTTTCAGACTTGACTCCCAAAAGGCTCTTGCGCCAGAGGACATTCTACGTCTTTTGGTTTACGTTTCTTTTCCTTGGTATTGCCATATCCTACATTAGTGCCATGGGCAAGAGTTTCGGCCAAACCTTTATAAGTGATGACCACTTCTTGGCCCAGATAGTATCCTTTGCAGCCTTATTCAATGCAGGAGGACGAATTTTATGGGGTAGAATAATGGATAAAACATCATTCAGGGTAATTACCACCACTTTTAAGCACTGATAAATGTTTTTTTTTTCTTATTATTTTTATTTTGTGTATAAAATAATGATTGTTTGCAACTCTCCAGTATATACTTTTTGTGGAAAATTTATTACAATAGGGTAACCAAAGTAAATCCATGACCAAAGTAACCGGGTGATAAAACTCAAAGGACTAGCCCCGTATCTAGGCAGTGATAAAAGTTCTAAAGATATATTTGTACCTTGCACCTATCTCTGTTGATACTTTGGAAGAATTGCAAATGAAGTCCTGTCATAAGAGGGGAAAACTTTTAACCCGCGACTAAGCCTGTATAATATATTTTCTTCATTATCTCATTTCAAGTAAGAACCTACTTGTAAATTGTCTTCATTGCTTTCTTCTTTCAAGCTTTTAATCTCTCAGATTTCTATGACCAGTTCTTAGTCCTCTCTTATTCTTTTTATCTTTTTTCATGGAAAACGAAACTTGCCATATAATCCTGAGGGACCTTTAGCTTTAATTCATCTAGTTATTACAGTCTGTGTTTTCTCAGACAATTATTACTTTAGTTTTTGCTGCTTCATATTCTTCTGAAATGATGCCAATGATTGTAAATTCTAATTATATTATTTCCCAAAGCTACTCCCAGGTATTTATCAAGGATGAAATCCTAGTTACAGCTTGCTCTTATCTCTCCGGCTTTGTTGATTCTGGTAAATAAAAAAACAATCAAATATCAGTCAGCAGAAGTAATGTAGATGGGAAGGGCATGTTGCAGCTTTGTTACCCCTCCGTATCTTTGTTACGACTGTGTCCGCCCTGTTAGCTTCAGTAGATTATGGCATCATATATATATATATATATATATATATATATATATATATATATATATATATATATATATATATATTTGTTTATATATATATATATATATATATATATATATATATATATATATATATATAATATATATATATACATATATATTTGTATATATATATATATATATATATATATATATATATATATAATATATATATATATATATATATATATATATATATATATATATATATGTATAATATATATATATATATATTATATAATATATATATATATATATATATATATATATATATGTAGTCGCCGTAGCTCAGTCGGTAGCGTCTCCGACTCTGAGGCGTCAGGTCGAGGGTTCGCGCCCCGTCACGGTCTGAGGTTAGCAAAGGCATGCACTCAGCGTAAGGATTACATCTGCCAAAACAAGTCCTTCGCAAGAAGGCAACCGTCCTAGCCCTTGGTTGATAAGGGAGTTCGTGACGTAAAACCGGATATATATATATATATATATATATATATATATATATATATATATATATATATATATATATATATATATATATATATATATATATATAATTGCTATTTAGAAAAATGCATTTGCCTTTATATTTCTTCAGCTGTCTATGCGGATGTTGTGCACCATATTTACCGTTTTATTAGCGACAATGCCCTTGACATCATATATGGGTAAAATAGGTTACCCCATATGGATTTGGCTGATTTATTTGACATTCTCAGGAGCATTTTCTATAATGCCAACGGGCACAGAGAAAGCATTTGGATCGACACATTACTCTTCGAATTATGGAATGGTATTCTCATGTCAGGTAAGCTAATGACTAATATGAATGGGAAACGGAATACCAACCTTTCTTGACATAATTAGCAGGTGAATTATTCGTTATAACATACATACATACATACATACATACATACATACGAGTATATACATGCTAAGAAGCTGGTCACAAACATAGATAATCTCATTTACGATGGAAAGGCTGAAGTAGCTAGATTTACCATAATTTGAAGTGAGAGAAAAAACAGGGGATACGGTAACTGCTTAAAAATTCCTTCATGGTCTTGCTACTGGTGGCTCTAGAATAAAAGGCCATAATCTAGAGCTTTACAAGAATACTTCTTTGTCGAATGTATTTTTTTTTGTAAGAAAAGTTAATAATTGAAATTCGCAGGGTGAGGAGCTTTACAAGAATACTTCTTTATGGAATGTATTTTTTTTTTTTTTGTAAGAAAAGTTAATAATTGAAATTCGCAGGGTGAGGAAACAGTATATGATAATTGTTTTCATGGTTTAAGGAGAGATATGATAATTGTCAATAACAAAAAAATTAAACAGATCTGGAGATGGGGACATACGAGCATAGGGCTTATTCCTGTGAACACTTTTCAGTAAACACATTTAGGTATATACATACATAGAGAGAGGGTAGCAATGAGGTTCCACAGAGATCAGCTTTAGATGACCCGCATGAGTCTGTAATTGGATTTTGAAATATGTTCGCAGATGATGCAAAGATTGTGATGAGAATCCAAGACGAAATGAACTGTAAAGAACTTCAGAAGGCCCTAAATAGTCGGCATGAGAGGTCAGAAAAGTGACAAATGAAATTCATTGCTTCAAATTGTAAAGTAATGAGAATGAGCAAGAGTGCAAGAATGTCCGAGTTTGATTATTCAATACCATGAGCGGAAATTCAAGAAACAGAGAACGAAAGAGATCTTGGGTGAAACGTACTGGCAGATTCGTCGCCGCAAATGCATTTATACATTTATGGCCTCCGATATGGTATAGGAAATGCAGCATAATCTTTCTTAGCAAACATAGGGATGGCCTTCAGGCATAAGGACATATAACTTTGCACAAATATTTACATAACTTATGTGAGGTCAAAGCTTGAATAATATGGAGCATCCTTCTAGAATCCTCATTTGAAATAGCATATGAATAAATTTGATCAAGTAGCGATATTTTTGTTCGGGTGGTCCTAGAACTAGAGGTCTAAGTTTGGGGCTTGGTTCTTACCAAGCCCCAGTATATTCCTTAGACTTACAAATACGCATGCTTGTATTTCATTCGTCTTAGAGTGAGTAAATAGTTTGCTACAACTTCAAGATCGTGTATAAAAACAATAATTAGCATTTCATATTACTTTAACTTTTTAGGCTATTTCTGGATCTCTGATGGCAGCTGTAAATGAACTGATGTTGGACACCTTCGGGTATACAGGATGCTTCTTGACCATGGCCGCAATAGCGTCCTTGGGTAAGTGTGCCTATAAACTTTGCTTTCATTTAATATATATTATATATCTTTTCTTTCTTTATCTTCAGAAGAATTACTGTCATGTAAAGAAAATTGTGCTTAGAAGATAGTCTTAGAAGTATTGTCTTTGTTCGAATGTATGCACAAGCTTTTCATGTGGGATAACTGTCTAGGAAAGCACGTCGTGTTCTGCAGATCTTCTTGTTATATTTCGTGCCTAGAAACATATAAAAAGTTGGATGAGTAATTAATGACATGATATGTACTAATTTCGATATCTTAGTGTACTAGGGAAGGCTAAGTTAAGAGTGATACCATTTGAAACCAGAAGAGTAAGAAAGGGGAGTTATGTAACAATTATGAATTGCAGCAAGACTTTGGCAAAAGTCACTGGGAAAGATGATTCCCATAGCGACTCTATAACTAGAGTTTATGATTTAAAGGAGTTGATGTATTATTTCCTCAATTTACTTTTGCTTTGTTTTATTTTCATTTCTGTTAGCCATTGTGCTAAATGAAAGTCTAAAGGGCGGTTTGCACTGTCAAACGGTTCGTCGAACGCTGTTCGACAGACAAGTGTTTGACGTGATGTTCGAACGTGTGAACGGGGTAATTGGTTGTCGAAGATGTTCCACAAACGTGTTCGACAACCAAATACCCCGTTCACACGTTCGAACATCACTTCAAACACTTGTCTGTCGAACCGCGTTTGACGAACCGTTTGACCGTGTATACCGCCCTTTAGGCATTTATTCCGTACGTCTTTGTTTACGCTTTCTTGATTTTATTATTTTTTCCTCCAGGTATAGGGTTGACGTTTCTTATACCAAATGGCCTGTGATAATGAAGTGAGGCGACACTTTTGCTCCATATACTGCAACGACGATTCATTCAAAATTTGTAAACTTGTTGAATATGACTATGCTGGTACCAAAGGTTATTCTCCAAACCAATATTTTATTTGTCGTTTAATTTTATCACCTGACGGGGTGCGTGAAGGTGGCAATTATTAGGGAAATCTCTTCGCAACAGTGGAGAAAGAATTCCATTGTTGTATTCTTTGCATATCGTATGAACCTATTAAGAGGGTTAAGAGGGGTTGGGGGGAAATTGCACACCCACACTGATTATAAGTTTTCCGTTAAACAGTTTGAAGATATGGAGAGGATAGGCAAGGTATATTATAACCCTTGTCTTTTGTCACAACTGTGGCTACCCTCTTGCCTTAGTGGGACATGTCCTTTATTAGGAAAGTAAAAAAGAAGGATTATTATCAAATTTACACGAAAAAGTCCCATTAGTATATATATATTTTTTCTTTCTGAAAATATTTTGAGATCAATTGTATATCTATTAAACATATGAGACGTAAAACTAACGGGGAATTAAGTGATGTCTGCATTCGTCGCCGTCATCATCATCATTATCATAATTATTATTATTACCATTGCTCTTTATTATTATTATTATTATTATTATTATTATTATTATTATTATTATTATTATTATTATTATTATTATTATTATTATTATTATTGTTGTTGTTGTTGTTGTTGTTGTTGTTGTTGTTGTTCTTCTTCTTCTTCTTCTTAGTATTATTATTATTATTATTATTATTATTATTATTATTATTATTATTATTATTATTATTATTATTATTATTATTATTATTATTATTATTATTATTTTTACCTCTTCCAGGTATTAGTTGAAGGGGGATCTCCTTGGAGAGTGTCTTGAACATTATTTTCTTTTATTACAGAAATATTGTTCAACTAAATAATATTTTTTCTTTTTTTTAGCATTCCCCTTCCCTCTTTATCGGCAGCTGTTCCTTTGGTAATGGTGTCGCTAGAGATTAGTGGTTGGTTTTGCTTTGATCTTAACGGGCAGATGTCCTTCCTGACATTAACTTTCTGTTTATCCGTGCTCGGGACTGGCGCAAAGTTAAGCTGGCCTGCTTCCTCAATGACTTTACACCCGTTTAAATTTACCACATCAATTGGGTACCAGATTTTGGTCTGGACTTTCACATGCTTATATAAACGCACGTTAAAAGAGAGAGAGAGAGAGAGAGAGAGAGAGAGAGAGAGAGAGAGAGAGAGAGAGAGAGAGAGAGAGAGAGAGAGAGAGTTCAGAATATTTATACATGAGATATTTGTCCTCAAGATGAAATCGTATCGATTCCAGAGTAACGGTTTCCGAAGCTGAGGGTCAAAGAGAGAGAGCGTCCTCTTCCGTTCCTTAGACGCGTCATAAGGTTAGCGGCTCATTTAAATGGATTTTACATATGCAAGAAAACTCGAAGAGCACCCCTTCCATATACCAACCACTACCGCCGCCACCGCCGGGGGTCCCTCACGGCATAGATCCCTTCCGTCATTACCCTACACCATAGCCAACACATCCCCAGCCTTCTCTAGCCTTTTTTTGTTGGATGTTCACCCTTGAGGGTGAGCGGACCTTCCACTTGTGGCCCGCAGCTTCTCTAGCCGACAACAGCCAACAAGGAGTACTCATACCTAGGACTACCAGAGAACACCACGGTGGGCCCTGCCATTCTCCCCTCCCCTTATGTTGGTGCTTCTCAACCTTTTTTTCACTCCCTTCCCGCCTTCATGAATGTTCAACGTGGTCGTGACCCCTCTTCCTATATATACCGTATCCACCCGACAAATAGCGATTAAAAATTAAACTCGTATGAAAAGAATGC
>JAXCGZ010017033.1:140000-147500 GCA_037179515.1 Halocaridina rubra
TCAAGCTTAAATCCACTATTACGAGTTCTGGTTAGATCATGAATTTTTAGAGCTTTATAAATATCACCCTTGTTAATCCCTTTAAACCATTTATATACTTCAATCACATCCCCCCTAACTCTGCGCCTCTCTAGAGAATGTAGATTAAGTTTTTTTAATCTGTCCTCATATGGTAGATTTCTGATATTGTGTATCATCTTGGTCATTCTTCGCTGCACTATCTCCAAGGATTCAATTTCCATCCTATAATAGGGTGACCAGAATTGCACAGCATAATCTAAATGGGACCTAACTAATGCAAGAGAGAGCTGCAAAATAACTTTTTCCGTCCTATTACCAACACTTCTTGAGATAAATCCTAAAATTCTGTTTGCTTTATTTCTGACTGCTGAACATTGCTCTCTTGGCTTAAGATTACTACTCACAAGAACTCCCAAATCCCTTTCACACTGAGAGCTCATGATTTCATGGTTATTTAGCTTATAACTCGTATAGTCTTCTATAGTACCCATTTTAGCAACTTTACATTTTTCAACATTAAATTCCATTTGCCATTTGTCCGACCATTCAGATAATTTATTTAGATCTTCCTGTAAAGCATGAATGTTTTCTTTTCCATTTATAATTCTACCTATTTTAGTGTCATCTGCGACTTTACTTAGGTTACTACTGATATCCGAATCCAGATCATTGAGATATACGATGAATAATAGGGGACCAAGTACCGAGCCTTGTGGTACCCCGCTAGTAACCGAGCCCCACTCCGATTTCTCTCCATTTATGCAAACCCTCTGTTTTCTGTCTTTTAACCAGTCTTTGATCCATCTGAGAACAGCTCCTCCTTTACCATGAGCTTCCAGCTTTTTAACTAATCTTTTGTGAGGAACTCTATCAAAAGCTTTGCTAAAATCTAGATATATTGTATCATATTCTTTGCCACAATCTACTGCCTCGTAAACTTCTGAATAAAAAGACAGTAAGTATGTAAGGCACGAAAAATCCCTCAGAAACCTGTGTTGTGAAAGTTTTATCAGTCTGTGTAATTCTAGATGTGCCCTTATTTTATTTGCAATGATGAATTCTAGAATTTTACCCACTGTTGACGTTAAACTTACCGGCCTATAATTATTCTTTTTAACTCGTTCTCCTTTTTTAAATATTGGCACCACATCTGCCAATTTCCACTCCATGGGTACCGATCCTAATTGTATTGAATTATTAAATAATGCAGTTAGTGGACAACTAAGCTCTTCCTTGCATTCCTTTAATATTCTAGCATATATTCCATCAGGTCCCGGAGATTTATGAGCCTTTAATTATCTATTTCTTTTATTACCTCCTCTCTTGTAATATTTATTGAACTAAGTATATTATCGAGACTGTCTCTGTAAATGGATTCTACCTCCGGAATATATTCCAAGTGTTCATTGGTAAATACAGATAAGAAATAATCATTTAAACATGTACACATCACTTTATCATCATCTGTGATATGGCCATTGGCTACTTCAATTGGTCCAACTTTTTCCTTAAATTTTGTTTGATAATGTTGATAAAACCCTTTAGGATTTTCTTTAGATTCTGGTATTTTAACTTCGTATTTTCTTTTCGACTCTCTAACGATCTTTTTAACTTCTCTGTTTAACTGTATATATCGCTGCCTCACCTGCTCTTCATCTTTTTAAGTTTCCTGTATATTCCTCTTTTAATACCTATAAGATTCTTTATTCTATAGTTCATCCATTTTGGGTAATTTTTTCTTGATCTGAAATGTTTCATGGGAATATAGTCTTTCTGACTATTCTTAAGAGTCATGACAAAATTGTTATATTTCTCATCCAAATTTATATTAATTGACGGACTGATGTTCTTTCCTGAGAGAGAATTTACTGTATTGATCTTATCTTGTGATAATCCTTGGCCTGTGGTACTCAATTCTCGGGGTTCTCTGCTACTTTCCACCTGACCTGCTGGATTAACTACCCACATCTGTACCCCCAGGAATCCCTTCCCATACCTCATTAGATAATTTACTTTTTAAGCCCTCAAAATCTCCTGTTCTAAAGTTTGGAACAATATTCTTATTTTCCTTTATAGTTTCCTTGAAAATGATGTTAAATCTAATGGAATCATGGTCACTGTTGCCCATTGGATTGATTGGGGTGGTGCCACTATGCTATTTAAAGGTAATCGTCAATTCAAACGGAAAATTGTGGAATCTTCCCTCATTGAAATGAAGGACAATTTAAATCTATCTAGGGGGCAATGGACCCTTGACATAATTGATAAAGCCCTCCTGGAGCGCTGCCTCAACGAAGGTATCCCTCAAGATAAACCCCCAGCCAGATTGTAGTCGTTATTGTGTATTATGGTTGTATTAGTATTTTTATATGGATATAATTATGTCTGCTCTTGTATGTGGGGATGTGTGTACAGATGTTGTTATATGTATATATCTTTATGTCCATATTTTTTTTTTTTAATTATAAATTTTTTTGGGGGGTTATCTTCTTTCAGATCTATTATCATTTTAAGGATTAACATTTCCCTTTGTTATTGATTTAATGATCTCGGCGGCTTCTTTGATTGAGGATAATTCGTTTGGATTAGGTCTGTCCTCTTATCATAAGATTTTTTAATCACTCAGGTCTCATGAGTCATTTTGGTTACGTTTCCTCCACCTTTCTTATTTTTTCTCAGTTGTGCTTGAGAAAGGATCCAGTTAGGATCCGAAATATAGCACTGTTTTATAAGTTTTGTGTCACTGATGGGCTTCCTTACTATTTAGTGCTGTATGCTAACAGTTTGTACTTATATATATATATATATATATATATATATATATATATATATATATATATATATATATATATATATATATATATATATATATATATGTATGTATGTATATATATATATATATATATATATATATATATATATATATATATATATATATATATATATATATGTATATATATATATATATATATATATATATATATATATATATATATATATATATATATATATATATATATATATATGTATATATTATTTTTTTTTTTCGTTGTTTTATTTAATGGGATTTTCCTACCATATATATATATATATATATATATATATATATATATATATATATATATATATATATATATATATATATATATATATATATATATATATATATATATATATATATATATATATAGGGAAAAGGTAGGGAGTATGTTTGTGGAGAGAAAGATGGATGTGCTTGCACTGAGCGAAACTAAGATAAAGGGAAAGGTGAGGTGACATTTTTGAGTGTGGTACGTAAGATGTCTGGAGTTGAGAAAGTGCAAGGAAGAGAGGGAACAGCTCTGTTGGTAAGTGAAGAGTTAAATGTGTGGTGGAATGGATGGAAGTCTAATCTCGAATAATAGTGGCTAAAATGAGACTGGGATGATAGGTTTGGGTGTTTGTAAGCTCATATTGCCATGGGAGTAAGAGGAGTGAGGAAGAAAAAAATAATTTTGAATTAAATTTAACTATTGTGTGGAAGATTTGGGAATGAATGAAAATGTGGTGTTGATGGAGGATTTGAATGCTAGAGTAGGGAATGAGCCAGTGGATGGTGTGACTGGGATGTATGGAGTACCTAGTAGGAAGGAGAGTGGAGAGAAAGTGATAGAAATTATTTTGAGAGAAAGATGTTGATACCTAATACTGTACTTAAAGAGAAGCATGTGCACAAGTATGTATGGGGTCAGAGTAGAAAATGGTAGAGTAGTTGACGGAGCATTAATGGATTATGTTGTGGTGGGCAGGAGGGTGATTGGAAGAGCATTGGATGTGAATGTACTGAGAGAAGCTAAAAAAGTGGCGAAAGAGGAGAAGCAAGAGAGGAAGAGAGATGCTAAAGGTATGTGAATTTAATAGGAAAGAGAAAGACTAAGTATGAGGCTAGTCTGAGAAATGTGGGGAATGTAGCAAATGAGAAAGTGAAGGAGGGAGTGGAAGAAGAATGGAGTTATTTCTAGGAGGGAATTAAGAAGTGTACAGGCAGTGTGTGGAATTAGGAGGTGAGTGCAGTAGAGGCTGTAAAGAAACAGGCCTTTGAAGTATGGTTGCAGATAGGTAATGTAGTTATGCATTTGAAAGGAATAGTGGTAATAGGAGGTTAGAAAAGCATGTGGTGAAGAAGGCAAAGAGAGAAGCAGACGTAAGGTGGAGTAGGAGCTTGTCTGAGAATTTTGAAAGTAATAAAACGATGTTTTGGAAGGAAGTATAAAGAGTGCAGAAAAGTTAGTCTGGTAGGGAGGAGAGGCTGAAATGAGCAGATGGGCAATTGCTAGTAGAAAAAATAATGGTGAAAGAGAGATGGGCTGAGTATTATAAGAAACTGCAAAAGAGATTGGCATTAAGAGTAATGAAAACAGTTAAAGCACCAGGGTGTCATGTTCAATGCTGGTAAAAAGGTGGGAAGGCATTAGTAGAATGGATTGTTAGGTTGTTGAATGCATGTTTTAGGAAAGGGAGGTTCACAATTGATTGGAGGAGTGCATGTGTACTTCCATTTTATAAAGGGAAGGAGATAAGTATGAACATACTGCAGTGGTTTTAGAGTAATTTGTTTGCTGAGTGTAGTTGGTAAGGTATATGGAAGTTTGTTAATCAAGAGAATTAGGAAAGGTACTTAGAGATTGCTTGGGGAAGAACAGTGTGGGTTCAGGAGAGCTAGAGGATGTGTGGATCAGGAATTTGTGGTCAGACAGGTATGTGAGAAGTTCTTAGAGAAAGGTAGGGACACTTTTTGGGACTTTATAGACTTAGAGAAAGTGCATGGCAAGGTTGATAAAGAGGTGTTGTGGAGTGTATTGCGACTGTATGGAATGTAAGAGCATATTGAATGTGGTGAAGAGTGTTTACATGAATAGTAGAGCATGTGTGAGAGTCTGGAATGGTATGAGTGATTGGTTTGAGGTGAATGTAGGGGTATGTCAAGGTTGTGTAATGTTGCTATGGTTGTTTAATATGTATCTGGATGGAGTAGTATGGGAAATAGTTTAAAGAGTAGTAGACATAGGCTTGGAATTAGTGGGTGAGTATGGAAGGTTGTGGACTTTGAATCAATTGCTATTTGCGGATAATGCAGCACTGGTGGCTGATACTGATGATGAACTGAATCATTTGGTTACTGAGTTTGTTAAGATGTGTGAAAAAAGGAAGCTGCTGGTGAATATTAGTAAAGCAAAGTCATGAGATGTGCTACGAGAGTTAATGTTGGTAGATTGAATGTAGGAGTGAATAGGGAGTTGATTGAAGAAGCTGAGTGTGTTAAATATCTGGGGTTGCATGTATCAAGGAGTGGATGAGTGGATGCGGAGGTAAGTCACAGAGAGAAGGAAGCAAGTAAATGTCTAGGTGGGTTGAAAAGTGTGATGAGAAGTAGGTATTTGGGAATGAATACAAGAAGAAGGATATATAAAGGTGTGATTATGTTGACAGAATTGTATGGAGCAGAAACTTTAAGTACAAGAGAGGATGAAAAGAACAAAGTGAATGTAACAGAAATGAGGTGCTTGAGAAGTATTATTGAATTATCAAATAATGGAGAGAGAAAAAGATGAGGAGATCAGGCAGAGAACGGGCATTTGAAGAAAGCTGTAGAATGTGTTAGATCAGAGATTGTTGACTTGGTTTGGACATATGGAAAGGATGAGTGATGAACAAATGACGAAGAGAGTGTAGAGTGCAGTAGTGGTTAGAGTTAGGCCAAGAGGAAGACCTAGAATGAGATGGATGGATGGTGTGACAAGGGCATTGGATGCACATGCATGCCAGTGGAGAAGGGAAGAAAGCGTGCAAGATATAGGAATGGGTGGAGGAAGATTGTGTATAGATGACACTAGCTCAGCGAACTGTGTTGGAAAGGTGTAAGGAGAGTTGTCATGTGATAAAGCCGTTGGGGTAAAACATCCGCGGCTGTCGGTCCTCAATGTTGAATAGTCTCCCTTTACTACCTTGTGGGTTACCCAAGCAAGGTTGCAGGGGGGGGGGATGTTTCAACCCTTTATCCCACATGTAGACAGGGAATATTGTTTGGCATCCACTGTCACTCGCTCAGATTTACAAGTTATAGCTTCATAGCTTTATAATGAGAATATTATTTGTCTGTTATCCTATGCTTTACTCTTGTGGTGTGACTGCTGATAATATTGTATATCATGGAAACACATTATGTTTTTCTCATACATCTTGATTCATCTCTGGTAATCTTTTGATACTTTGATATGATTATAAAATTTTCTGCTGCCATAACAAACTCAACAGCCATTCGTCAACTTTCATAATTACATGATTAGGATCAGGTCCAATGAACAGCTTCTTCATAAATAACAAGGATACTCTTGCACTATCATGTTGCTGAGATTATATATCTTATCAAAGTATACTCACAAGCAATAGATATGAGTTACACTTGTGTAAAGTAAAAAAAAAAATTGATTAGCTGCAATCACAGCATAAGTGATATTTTCGATAATGAGAATTTATATCAATGTCTTCCATCATCTTAGTCTTAACGCTAGTATACACAGAAAGTTGTTTATACGGTACACCCACGATAATTCTTGGAAAAGTGTTTTATATATATATATATATATATATATATATATATATATATATATATATATATATATATATATATATATATATATATATATATATATATATATATATATATATATAATTGGTTATGGCTACATAAGGGTATTGAAAGAAATAAGTATATTACTTATCTTCGGAGGACTCTGATTTATAGAAACAAATGAAGATATATATATATATATATATATATATATATATATATATATATATATATATATATATATATATATATATATATATATATATATATATATATATATATATATATATATATATATATTTATATACAAAAAATAAGAAAAAAGAAAAATTAACAACTCAGCAGAGCAAATCAGTTAACTTGACCACAACAATACAGGTAGAAGGTTTTTTTTTTTTTTTCCACGGGCAGGGCAAGGTGTAACATGGCTAATTAAGATACGGTCAGTAGTGAGAGAAGGTAAAGAAATTAAAATAATAACACTACCTATAATAATAATAATAATGATAATAATAATAATAACAACAATAATATTAATAATAATAATAATAATAATAATAATAATAATAATAATAATAATAATAATAATAATAATAATAATAATAATAGTATTAATAATAGCAGTAATAATTATAACAAAAAATAATAACAACAATTAAATAACAATAATACAATAATAAGGACAAAACTAATGATAAGAATAATATAAACAATAATCACGAAAAATGATAACAGTGATGATAATATTAAAAATATTAACAATAATATTATTACAATGTAATAACAGTAATTATGAAATGATAATTAATAATGGTACAATAATAGTAATAATAATAAAAACAATCAATAAAAAAAATTAACAGCATTTA
>JAXCGZ010017033.1:152500-165000 GCA_037179515.1 Halocaridina rubra
CATTTAACCTTCTTGCCTCTTGCAACAAGTTTTTTATCTTTCCCATCTCTTCCTGTGTTCTGTATCGTCTAATGAACACTTCTTTGCATTCTTGAAGGTCTTTTAGACTTTTTTTTTCTCAACAATATTTCCCTACATGTTTCCCCTCTCTCAAAGGTTACTTTTGTTGGTCTCGGCTTTCCTTCCCTCGAATATTTACCTAGTTGGTTTATGTTTACAATATCCTCAGGACCACATACTACTCCAAGCTTTCTTATCAGGTCTACAACGCTAGCTTTATTTTCTTCAAGTCTCCCCTGCCATGTTGGCTCCTGGGATTCACTTATGCCTGAGATTACCACTGTCTTCTCCTTATCAAGTGCCTGTCTGATGAGTGGGTTTGCCCTTTCCATCACAACGTCTTTCATTTTTTCGCGCTGGCTTCGCATTCACGAGGTCGAAAGATCGGTTCCCGTCCAAGACCGAGAGTTTAAGCTGTTTACTGGCAGGAACTGCTGTGATTGGACACCACAGTGGGGGGTTGGGGCTTGCCCTGGCTGACGAATACCCATTGTATTGAAATGGAAATAAAGTTTATTATTATTATTATTATTATTATTATAGTCAACCGTTTGTATGTTTTCCAGTGCCACTACCTTTACAGCCTCTTTTACTGCCACATTTCCCTTTAGTGCATCAGCAAAGGACGTTTTCATGGCATCATTTTCCATATTCAGCTCCTGGAACTCTTTTCTGAACTGTTCAATGTTTTCCTTAATCTGAACATTCCAAGCAGCAATCTCGTCTCTCTCAGAAGAGAGCAGTGAACTAACATCTAATTCCTTTAGGTTGTCATTCAGCTGTTTGTTTTTATCTTCTTGTTTAGAAATTCTAGATTCTAGTTGACTCTTTTTCCCTTCCAGCTTCTTTATTCTTTTTTCTAGTTCCTTTCTCTCCTGCCCTTGTGCTTTATTTGCTTCCTCCAAAGATCTTATTTGTTCTCTGAGTGTTTCATTCTCTTTCATTTCTCCATCCATATTCCGAATTTTATCATCAAGGTTTATAACCATTTCCTCTAACTTCTTGATTCTCTGTTTAAGTCCCCTGATGACTACCCCTTCTCCCGACCCATGGGTGGGAGAGGTTTGGGACAGAGATGGCTTCATTTTTATGTTCTCCCTCTCACAGAATATAGAAAGAAGACGAGAAAGAGGAAAAAAAAGAAAAGAGAAAAACTTCTAATTTAGCTTCACACAGAATTTTTATATCTCCATATAAGTGCTATTTAGTGACTCAGTTTGTCTCCTTTCTGGTAACACACATCTTAACTTAAAAACTTGACCATGGTAATTTAAGTATAAAAAGAAAAAGAAAAACAAAAGTCAAACCTGAAGGAAAATTCGAATTTGTGTTTGAGGTGGCACCCACCTGTTTCTGTTATATATTCTTCCTAACTGATAAACTGACTTGCTAACCAAGATATGTTATCACGGGATTAGACTTTACATTTAACTCAATATATATACAAAATAACAAAATAGTAAAAGAGAAAGCTAAAAGAAAAGCAAAAAAAAAATGAAGAAAATAAGACTGCTGTACTACTTGGCAACTTAACTCAGTACTGTTGACAGGTGGGTATTTGGTAATTTTTTTTTCTTTTATTATTCAATTTTTTCGTGTATCAAACTAACTAACTAGTTAATATAAATGGGAAGGATACTGATTTTAACAATATATAGAACCACAGGATCAGGTAAACGGCTTAAGAGCTTTCCCCAGTTTACACAAAAAATATATGTGTGTGTGTGTGTGTGTGTGTGTGTGTGTGTGTGTGTGTGTGTAGTCACCGTGGCTCAAGCGGTAGTGTCCGCGACTCTGAGGCGTCAGGTCGAGGGTTCGTGCCTCGTCACGGTCTGAGGTTGGCAAGGGCATGCACTCAGGGTAAGGATTACATCTGTCAATACAAGTCCTTCGAAAGAAGGCAACCGTCCTAGCCCTTGGTAGAAAAGGGAGTCCGTGACGTAAAACAGGAACAACAATATATATATATATATATATATATATATATATATATATATATATATATATATATATATATATATATATATATATATTTATATATTCTAAGGATAGGATAGGATAGGTGGGGGAAGAACAGTGACGGCATCGAGTGAACTCTCTTAGCCCTATTCAGGGTGTCATCACTGAGGAGAGGGGGATAAAGGATGGGAAGGATTGGGGGGATAAGCACGAAATTTAAGGAAGTAAGAGATGAATAGAGAGGGGCAAACCCTCGTGCTAAGTATATATATATATATATATATATATATATATATATATATATATATATATATATATATATATATATATATATATATATATATATATATATATATATATATATATATATATATATATATATTTACACACACACACACACACACGAAACTGGTGCCAGAAATACGCAATCTCAGTTATGATGAGAGGCTGAGGGAATTAGACTTACCATCACTCGAAGCTAGAAGAGTGAGGGGGGATATGGTGACAGTCTTTAAATTCCTTCATGGTTATGATAGAGTGGATAGGGATCGATATTTTGATATGGCTGGCTCTAGAACTAGAGGTCATAGTTTGAAGCTTCGTAAGAAAACTTCTTCGCAGGATGTAAGGAAATACTTTTTCAGTGTAAGAGTAGTTGATAATTGGAATTCGCTAAGCGAGGAGGTAGTTAATGCTATCTCAATCCATAGTTTTAAGGACAGGTATGATAAGTATCACTAAGTATAAAATGGAACCGATGAGGAGACGGGAAGATACGAGCTTTGGGCTCTTTCCCGTAAACACAATTAGGTAATCACAATTAGGTAATAACTCACACACCCGTAAACTCAATTAGGTAATTACAATTAGGTAATTACACACAGAGGATCAGATAGAGATTAGCGCCTCCCAAAACATTAGATAGTCCCGTAAATTATTAGGGTAGGCTAGGTTAGGTTAATTCCTAACTTAACCGAATTCCAATCATTAACTACTCTTACTCTAAAAAAGTACTTCATTACATAATTCAGAAAAGTTTTCTAACGTAGCTTCAAACTATGACCTTTAGTTCTCGTGCCAGCCATATCAAAATATCGATCCCTATCCACTCTGTCATAACAATGAAGGAATTTAAAAACTGTCACCATATCCCCCTCAACTTTCGAGTGATGGTGAGTCTTATTCCCTCAACCTTTCATCATAACTGAGATTGCGCATTTCTGGCACCAGTTTCGTGGCATGTCTTTGAACTTTATCCTGCTTAAATACGTGCTTTTTCAAGTGCGGATTCCAAAAGGGGGTTGCATATTTAGGCTTTGGCCTCACATAGGTTACATAAATATTTCTAAATATTTCCTTGTTCATGTGCCTGAAATCTACCCTTACATTTGCTAAGAAAGCATATGCTACCCTTAATATGCCATTAATATGCATTTCTGGAGACAAATCGGCCAATATGTTTACTACTAGATCTCTCTCATTCTCTATCTCTTGAAGTTCTACTCCTGCCACCGAGTAGTCAAACTTGGGCGTGTGTGTGTATAATTACCTAATTCTATTTACCTAACTGTGCTTACAGGAAAGAGCCCCAACTTGTAACTTCCCGTCTCCTGATCGGTTCCATTTTGTACTTAGTGATACTTGTCATACTTGTCCTTAAAACTATAGATTGAGTTAGCATTAACTACCTCCTTGTTTAGCGAATTCCAGTTATCAACTATTTTTACACTAAAAAAGTACTTCCTTACATCCTGCATAGAAGTTTTCTTACGGAGCTTCAAACTATGACCTCTAGTTATTTGTTTGTCAAAAAATTTGACAAAATGGGGCTGAGCAGGGGGACTGGGTATCCCCTCCTCTGTATTTTTCAACCTAAATGTGGCCAAGAAATGCGGAGGTCTTCTGGTAAGAGAGATCCAACCAGAACTCTAGTAATTTGGTCTCTGAATGTGCATGGTTTTGTGTAAGGGAAAGTATTTGGGAGATGATAGGGATTATGTTTGTGGAGAGAAAGATGGATGTACTTGCACTGAGCAAAACTAAGATAAAAAGAAGTAGTGAGGTGACATTTGGGAGTGTGGTAGGTAGGGTGACTGGAGTTAAGAGAGGGAGAGGGAGAGAGGGAGTGGCTTTGTTGGTAAGTGAAGAGATTAATAAATGTGAGGTGGAGTGGAAGGAAGCATCATCTCGAATATTAGTGGCTAAAATGAGACTGCGATGCGAGTTCTGGGTTTTGTAAGCCCAAATGGCCATGGCAGTGAAAGAAGTGAGGAAGAAAGAGAAGAATTTTGGATGAAATTGAACGAGTGTGTGGCAGACTTGAGATGAATGTGAATGTGGTGTTGCTGGGAGATTTGAATGCTCGACTAGGAAAAGAGCCAGTGGATGGTGTAATTAGGAAGTATGGTGTACCTGGTAGGAATGAAAGTGGAGAGAAAATTATAGATATATGTATTAAGAGAGAAATGCTGATTGCTAATACTGTATTTAAAAAGAAGGACGTGTACAAGTATATGTGGATCAGAGTAGATAATGGTAGAGTAGTTGACAGAGCATTAATGGATTATATTGTGGTGGACAGGGGGGTGACTGGAAGAGTATTGGATGTGAATGTACTGAGAGGAGCTAGTGGTAGAATATCTGATCAATATTTAAAGGTAAAAGTTGCTGGGTGTCAGTTCTGATATCCATCTAAGATGCTCCTCAGGATGTCATCCGGGGCAAGCCCCAACCCCCCACTGTGGTGTCTAGCCACAGCAGCAACCTCCCAGTAAACAGTTTAAACTCTTGGCCTTGGACGGGAACCGATCTGCACACGTCGTGAATGAAAATCCAGCTCATTCAAACTGTACTAGCCAGAGGCTATTGGAAAGTAGAGTGAGAGTGGGAGAAAAGTGGAGAAAGAGGAGAAATGATAGAGGAAGAGAAGTGCAAAAAGTGAGTGAATTGAATAAGAAAGAGAACGATTATGAGTATTGGGCCAGTCTGAGGAATGTGTGGAATGTAATGAAAGAGAATGTGGAGGAGGGAGTGGAATAAGAATGGGGTTGTTTCTAGGAGGAAGTTGTAAGTGTGCTGAGGCAGTGTGCAGAAGGAATCTAACTGGTTAAGAATAGGTAGTGAATGGTGGAATGAGCAGGTGAGTGCATTAGTGACTGAAAAGAAGCAGAAATTTGAGGTATGGCTGCAGGTAGGTAAGATATAGGCGTATGAAAGGTACTGTGCAAAGAGGAGGTTAGCAAAGTGCATGGTGAAGAATGTAAAGAGAAAAGATGGTGTAAGGTAGAGTAGATGCTTGTCTGAGAATTTTGAAAGGAATAAACAGCTGTCCAGGAAGGAAGTGAAAAGAGTGAGGAAAGGTGAGTTTAGTAGGGAGGAGAGGGTGAAAGGAGCACATGGGCAATTATTAGTAGATGAAATAAAGGTGAGAGAGATGAGCTACATATATCACAGAAAAGATAAATGAGGAAGATGATAGAGAGGCAGAGATTGTGGCTGTGGGAAATGAATGGAAAATGCAAATGATGAGTAATGAGAAAGATAGAGAAATAACAAAAGATAAGGTACATTTGGCATTAAGAAAAATGAAAACAGGTACAGCACCAGGGATAGATGGGTGTCATGTTGACTGCTTTTCAAAAGGTAGGGAGACTTTATTAGAATGGATGGTTAGGTTGTTGAAAATATATTTTAGGAAAGGGAAGTTCCCAGCTGATTGGAGGAGCGTATTTGTAGCTCCACTTTACACAGGAAAAGGAGATAAGCATGAGTGTAGTAGTTTTGGAGGAATTAGTTTTTTGAGTGTACTTGGTAAGGTATATGGAAGAGTGTTAATCAAGAGAAATAGGAAATGTACTGAGATTGATTGGGGAAGAACAATGTGGGTTCAGGAGAGGAAGAGGATATGTGGATCAGGTATTTGTGGTAAGATAGGTGTGTGAGAAATTCTTGGAGAAAGGTAGGGAAACTTTTTGGGCTTTTATGGATTTAGAGAAAGCGTATGACATGATTGCCAGAGAGATATTGTGGAAGGTGCTGCAACTGTATGGAATGTGGAAGTTTGTTGAATTTCTATCTTGAGGGAATGGTATGGGAAATAAATCAATGAGTAGTAAACGAAGGCTTTTAATTAGTGGGTGAGTATGGAAGGTTGTGGAAATTGAATCACTATCAGTTTGTGGACAACGCAGCACTGATGGCTGATATTGATAATGAACTGAATCATTTGGTGACTGAGATTGTTAGGGTGTGTGAAAGAAGGAAGTTACGGGTGAATATTGATAAAAGTAAAGTCATGAGATGCATGAGGAGTGTTAATGTTGGTAAATTGAATGTAGGAGGTAATAGGGAGTTGCCTGAGGAAGTTGAGAGTTTTAAGTATCTGGGGTCGCATGTATCATGGTCTGGATGAGTGAATGCATAGGTAAGTCACACAGAGAGGGAAGCGAGGAAATGTCTAGGTGGGTTGCAAAGTGTAATGAGAAATAGATATTTGGGAATTAATGCAAAAAGAATGATATATGAAGGTGTGATTGTGCCAACAGCATTATATGGATCAGAAATATGGAATGCAAAAGAGCATGAAAGGAACAAGTTGAATGTAATGGATATGATTGGTTTGAGAAGTAAGATTGGTGTATCGAGAATAGATACAGTAAGGAAAGAGGACGTCAGACAGAGAACAGTTGTTAAAAGGAAGCTGTCAGATAGGTTAGATCAGAGAGTATTGAGCTGGTTTGGACACATTTAAAGGATGTGTATTGAACAAACAGTGAAGAGAGTGTGAAGTGCAGAAGCGATTGTAGTTAGGTCAAGAGGGAGACCTAGAATAAGCTGAATGGATGGCGTGGAAAAGGGCACTGATTGCACGTGGAATGTCAGTGGAGCAGGGAAGAAAGCGTGTAAGAGATAGACATGAGTGGAGAAAGACTGTGCATAGGTGACATGGGCCAAAGAGATTTCACGCACCTGCACGGTCAGTGAATTGTGATGGCCGAGTGTGGGGGGAGTTGTCATGCGACTGTCGGACCTCATTGTAGAATATACTTACCCACCTACCTTGTCGGTGATCCAAGCAAGGTGGAAGGAGAAAAATGTGGCAACACTTTATCCCCAAGGAGCTAAGAGGAGTGGTTGTGGTATGTCTGGATCGTGGTGAATGTGTGTTTCTTGGCTCGGCCACCTCCTTGTAAGGGGGAATGATGCCATGAATATATATATATATATATATATATATATATATATATATATATATATATATATATATATATATATATATATATATATATATATATATATCTGGCAAAGTTGTAGTAGAAGTGAACTTCCACTTGAAGTTCGAAGAATATCTTTTTTTGTCCTTCATTATTTCAGTTCGATTGACAGTCTACTTTCTTAACAATGGGATATAGCGTGTCAAGATCGGTGCTGAAAGGCTTAGCGGCAGCTGCTGCTGGTTTTCTCATCCACATCACTCTTGGCAATGTTTTCAGTTTTGGTAAGTTAAACATAAGTAAGTACTGATTATTACCCAACATCTGTAATGATTTACATAGGTTTATTAGTGATCATCGGACATTTCATGAGGATCATAATTTTGATATGCTCTCCCTCTCTCTCTCTCTCTCCTCTCTCTCTCTCTCTCTCTCTCTCTCTCTCTCTCTCTCTCTCTCTCTCTCTCTCTATCTATCTATCTATCTATCTATCTATCTATCTATCTATCTATCTATCTATCTATCTATCTATCTATCTATTTATCTATCTATCTCCCCATTAGGTAATCTGATGACTTACGCGGTATCCTACATGCATTTTCGAGTAAATCCCGACATAACGTATGTCAATTTCATTTGGGTGAATTCTTTTACCACGGGATCACAAGGGTTGTTCATGATCCTAGGAGGCATACTAGAAAAACGTATCGGACCAAATCTCACCTGCCTAATTGGGTGCACGATATTTAGGTAAGTTATCCGCAGTTCTAATTGATGCCCTTATATTCTCTTGATCATACTATAAAGGATGATAATAATAATAATAATAATAATAATAATAATAATAATAATAATAATAATAATAATAATAATAATAATAATAATAATAATAATAATAATAATAATAATAATAATAATAATAATAATAATAATAATAATACTAATAATAATAATAATGAGATGAGAATGTTGAGGTGGATGGCTGGAGTAAAAAGGAAGGATAGAATAAAGAATGAGTATATAAGAGGATCGACAAAGGTAGTTGAATTATCAAAGAAAATACAGGAGGGAAGGCTTAGATGGCGTGGACACCTCTAAGACGACGAACATCATGTTGGAAGACATACGATGGAGATGGAAGTCCGGGATAGAAGGAGGAGACGCATACCAAGAAAAAGATGGCGTGATTGTATAGGGGAAGACTTGCAATGGAAGGGTATTGATGAAAATGAGGCACAGAACAGAACTAGATGGAGACGACTCATTCACAACGGCGACCCCATATAAAAATTGGTTAAAACTGAGAAGAAGAAGAAGAAGAAGAAGAAGAAGAAGAAGAAGAAGAGAGAAGAAGAAGAAGAAGAAGAAGAAGAAGAAGAAGAAGAAGAAGAAGAAGAAGAAGAAGAAGAAGACGAATCGTCATCATCATCATCATCATAATGGTAATAGTAATAATAATAATAATCATTGTAGCAAGCAGTATCACTCGGAAAATATATAGACATTGGAACTCTCCTTGGGTGGATGCCGGACCCTAAAAAATCGACCAAACTACCCCACACAGGATTGAACCGTAAGAACTTATGAGAATGGTACATTCTGAGTCAGAGCTTTACCAGCCAGGACTCCAACATGCGACTAAAACAGGTCACAGAGAAAAAGTTCTTTTGCACAGAAAGTTTAGTGAAAGTTTTCAAATTCTACCCACTGCACTCGCCTTCCAGTGATATTTTTTTAAGTCTACTATCTCCCATTTACTGGGTTTATATGTACTCGAAGTAGTGGTGGAAGCTCTGACTTAAGAATTTACATTCTCAAAAGTCTTAGGAGTGAATCCCGTGCAGGATAGACTCATTTGCATATATTGTTTGTTTACAAATGTTATTGGCGACGATTATCAAGGATGAAGATTGCATCCTTGAACATGTGAAAGGCTGTTCTCTTAAGAAGTCGGCTGTGATTACTAAGCAGCTTAGTGACCTAATGATTGAGATGGAAAGGTTATTAGTGCTTTGGCTAGATGACCAGAAATTTGACTAGATGACCAGCATCAACGGCATATCCCAGTGAGCCTTATTTTGATTCAGGGGAAAACTAAAAGATTGTTTAAGGCCTTGAAAAGGGAAAGCGGGAAGGGAGTGAAAATAAAGTTTGTAGCCATTAGGGGTTGTTTATGCAGTTTAAGTCTCCTTCTAATTTGCATAACTTTGAGCTGCAAGGGGAAGCTGCTAGTGGTGTTGAGAGAGCAGCAAATGACTTTCCAAGTGCATTGATTGAGATAATTTTGTGAGGGGAGTTACTTTGCTGAACAAGCGTTTAATCTGAATGAGTCTGTCTTGTTTTGAAAACTTATGTCTGCTCATACATACATCACCAAGGAAAAGGCAGCTTCAGGCCATATAGTCAGCAAGAAGAGACTAACACTGCTTCTGGGAGCTAATGCTGCCGCCGATTTTAAGGTGAACCCGTTGTTGGTGTACTTGGCAGATAATCCGAGGGCACTCAAGGGCATTTGGAAGGGTCAACTGCCTGTCATCTGGAAGTTGTAAAAGGCTTGAGTAATCCTTCAAACCTTCGAGGACTGCTTCAGCAACCATTTTGTGCCAGAAGTGGAGTAGTGCTGTGCTAGGGTCTGCTCTTGAAAGTGTTGCTAGTGCTGTACAATGATCCTTGTCACCCTGCCCATTTTGATTACTTTCATCCTAATATCAAGGTGGGTTATCTTCCACCTAATACCACTTCTCTGTTACAGCCATTGGATCAGCATGTCATTGCCTCTTCCAGACCTAACTACTACCTCCAAAGGACAATTGCTATGGTTCTCAGGGCAACTGAAAAGGAGAAGGACTTGACTCTCAAAATATATTGGAAGTCTTACAACATTCTTCAAGATGTCAAGAACATTGCTGATTCATGGGAGGAAGGTAAGCAGAAGAACTTGAATGGCATATGGTAGAAACTCCGTCCCCACTCTGTGAATGATTTCCATGGCTTTGTGGAGACAGGTGAGGCTGTCTCCAAGAACGTTGTTGCCCTGAGTAAGGAGCTTAATCTGGAAGTGAGGGCTGATGGTGCAACAGAGCTGCAGTTATCTGCTAAGGACCTCATTCAACTGGAGAAGCAGATGATTGAAGAGGAGGCATTAATCCCATCCCCAGAGTCCAAGAGATTTACAAGCAAGGGCTTGAGGTCATGCCCTGATAAAGGAAGGATTGGCAAAGTTTGAGGCTGAGTACCCCAACACTGCCGGGTACACTAAGGTCACCAGATGAGTCATGGATTGCCTGCGGTGTTCCAAGGAAATTGGGAGGAGAAGAAAAGGGCATCTTTCCAGATTTGCCTGGAGCGTTTCTTCAAGAAGATAGAGTGGCCAGCAACAGATCCTGTACCATCTACCTCAGCTGTCTCTCCAGACTCACCTGCCCCAGTATCTCCAGCTCCTGCAGCAGCTTCTCCTGCCACTCCACAGTCACCTGCCCAAGTCTCTCCAGCACCTGCCTCTCCAGTTCCCACCTCCCAAAAAGCCTTTCTCTTCCTCCCTTGCAATGCCCCTTCCTGTGTGCAAGACAACCACAGGAGTAAAGGTAAGGAATATATATATATATATATATATATATATATATATATATATATATATATATATATATATATATATATATATATATATATATATATATATATATATATATATGCATGCACAAAGACCTTAAAAAAATTAGAATTGAGTTGATTAGACCATAGTGAACACAGGAAGCGATGAGAAGTTTCAAAAACTTGTTGTAAGAAGCTACAAGGTTAAATGAGGGGAGAAATGAAAAAGTTAAGAGAAATCTTTATTTCAGAGTTTCTCTAACCAAATGGGTGATAAAGAAGATACTGCTAGGAGATCAGGGGATGCAGCCTCATTAAGATTGCTGTACACGTATGCTGATGGGGTAGCTGGTAAGGTAGTAGAATTAAAGGATAGGATTCACAACAATATGGCAAGTATTGTAGCGGTTCCAGAGACTAATTTAAGAAGTTAAACAGTGTCACAGTTCTTCCTAATATTAAGGGTTGAAATATCTGGGAAGAGTAATAGCATTGCTCATAAGTGAAAGGTTTCAGGTTATTTAGATAAACTTTGCTATATGATGTGAGTTCAAGAAATTTCTAGTCCCTCGCATAAATACTGATTCAGAGAGCATTATAATAACTGTTGCATATAGGTATTAGCGAAGTCATAAACTCAGTTGTTAACATCACACAGGAGGTTAAAATGTGGGATTTTCATTATGGAAGACTTTTATATTAGAGAGATAGATTGGAATAATCTTGACCCACACAGTGGAGAGGATTAATTTCTGGCAAGTTTCCTAGGTTGTGTACAAGGCTGTACAAGGAAATTTCCTACACCAACATGTACCCGAACCAGCAGGGGCCAGGGGTGGGGATGAGCCATCACTGCTCTATCTAGTATTCGCAAATAATGTGGTGGATATTGACAAAATTGAGTATGACCCACCAATTGGAAAAAGTGACCAGTTTGCGTTGTTGATGGAGTATATATTTGAACATATTCTGAATGAATGTAGAGGCAATGAGAAGGACACGAGGAGGACCTATCCAAAAGAAGATTACTTCAAAATTAATTATCTTATTTGCAAGTCGAGGATTCGCGCCCCGTCACGGTCTGAGGTTAGCAAGGGCATGCACTCAGGGTAACGATTACATCTGCCAAAACAAGTCCTTCGCAAGAAATCAGTCGTCCTAGCCCTTGGTAGAAAAGGGAGTCCGTGACGTAAAACCGGAACAAGATCTTTTTGCAGTTATTGACTGGAGGACCTTCTTTAACAACAACTCTGTTCAAGAGATGTACAAAATCTTTTGTAAGTAATATGGAAAGATAGTTACTTGTATACCATCCACCAAAATAGGAGTTATTGATTCAAGATAGAACCTGTTCAGTAATGAATACAAAAGAGCTGAGGAGTGAAGAGACGAATGCAGGAATAGGTACAGCAGGAGAAGAAATATAAATGCTTGGCAGACTTACAAACGTGCAAGAAATGCTTACCTAAGTAAAAGGAGAGAGGCAGAGAAAGACTATGAGAGGGACATCACCAGGAAGGCTAAAGAAAATCCCAAGCTTTTCCACAGCTTTATCAGAGGAAAACTGAAGGTAAAAGAACAGGTTTTAAGGCTAAAAAGAGCGGATGGAAGCATCACTGAGACGGATGAAGAGATCTGCAAAGAATTGAACAAGGCGTTTCAGTCAGTATTTACAGT
>JAXCGZ010017033.1:182500-186595 GCA_037179515.1 Halocaridina rubra
TATCGCAGATTGTGGTCTTGGTCAATTCCCAATCTGAAGAGAGTTGCGGACAGAGACTGTGGAGGAGATTGCAACCCTGTTGAACAAAGTATTTCTAGAGAGGGGTCTAGATAATGTGGCATTGATGGATAACAGCACTTCTTTCCTGTCAGAGGCTGAGATGTTGAATAGATGGAGTTTAAGTCCTTTCTTCAGAGTAACTTATCGACTTAGTGGAAATGAGATTATGGAGAGACCATATAGGCAGTGCCAGAAAAGGCTCTTGTAACACCTTCAGAAGCAGGATTTTGGTATTATATGTCTCCTAGATTAGGACAGAATGAGAAAATAGTGCCTCAGAGAACAATATTTCAGTATGAGTGCTACATGTCTATGCAAATGGGAGATGAGGTTTGGGTTAATCCTTCTGATGGGAAGTGCGCATCTCATTGGAGAAGAGGGATTGTGATGGACATGCATTCCCAGAATAACATTTCTTTCAACAGAATGCACAAATACATCTTCGATCTGTAGCGGGTGGTGGATAGTGAAAAAAGTGAGACAGGAGAAGACACCGAAGTCCCACTACAACGATCATGATGAAAGGGACAGATGCCAGGATGGATGAGAAATTATGTCGTGGGAGATTCCAGTGATATAGCTTAGACTGATATAGAAATCAAGGGGAGGGATGTGGTGTAAATTAGCATAGTTATTGCTAGATATTAATTGTTTCCTGTGTTTTTAATTTCTTTAATGCTTTTGTTTTGTTTTTCATCAACTAATTTCGGGCAGTTAGATCTGTCACTATGTTTATGCAATAGAATATTGGCTTGGTGATGGGAATTGGGGTGTTGTGCTGAGGGGGTGATAGTGAAAAAAGTGAGACAGGAGAAGACACCGAAGTCCCACTACAACGATCATGATGAAAGGGACAGATGCCAGGATGGATGAGAAATTATGTCGTGGGAGATTCCAGTGATATAGCTTAGACTGATATAGAAATCAAGGGGAGGGATGTGGTGTAAATTAGCATAGTTATTGCTAGATATTAATTGTTTCCTGTGTTTTTAATTTCTTTAATGCTTTTGTTTTGTTTTTCATCAACTAATTTCGGGCAGTTAGATCTGTCACTATGTTTATGCAATAGAATATTGGCTTGGTGATGGGAATTGGGGGGTTGTGCTGAGGGGGTGGGGCGTAAAGGCATTTTTGGTGGGACAGAGACGAGAGTCGAGGGAGTTATTGGGAATTCTGTCTGATGCTTTCTTGGTTTGTGTTGGTTTCTTTGGTTACTCGGGTTGGTTTTTCTTGTTCATGGTGGATTCCAGTACTCTTTCTTATGAGTGTCACACTGGGACAACCAAGAAACTTGTCCTCATCAATAAAGGCACAGACACGAAAAATCACAGTATATACAGGTTTGCATCTTTTATTTCTGGACCTGTATCCTAGGTGAGTTGTGAAGTTTCTCTCCGTTCAATTTCTCATTTCACAAGAAGCTAAATATTTACGGAATAAGGTAAACCTGCTTAAGACGATACAATAAATTGTGTATGTTTTCAGTGGTTTCCTCGACGCAAGGGCCTAATAAATGGCCTTATAGTCGGTGGATTTGGCCTGGGAGCCATTGTCTCCACAAATATTCAAACGTATTACCTGAATCCTGACAATGTTTCTCCTGATTCTGATGGGTATGTTGCAATTCGAGTTTTTTCTAATTATTAGCATTACTAAGAAACTTTTTGCAACTAATTTTATACTCTATTTGTTCATAACTTATTTTTAGTATTGCAGTATATGATTTCTGTGATTTATTATCAGGTAACCTATTTAATCACACTTAAGCGTTCCAAAGAATGAATTGCTATGTCCTTCATATTGTGTATTCTTTTACTTCATAATTTTTGTATCTTCTCTAAATTCAATATAGATGTTACTTATCGTGCCTCTATAATCCTATTATTTATCGATAGTATTTTGCAGATATTTTACCAATGACGCTGTTCTTGATCGAGTCCCAACATTATTTTTAGTCATTGGTTTTGCTTACATCCTAGTAGAGTATGGGTGCTGTGTTCTTATTAGCAAACCTGACGAAAATGTGGTAAGTACGTTGCATATATCAGTCTGTAAAAAAAAAAAGTACATGAATGTGTAACAAAGTGCAATATATACATTTTAATTATCAATCATAGCATTATTTTTAAAGAATATTCTGCATTGCAATGCATACCGTAGTTACTTAATTGTGTTTGTCTACTTGTGCTTATGGGAAAGAGCCATATACTCGTAAATTCCCGTCTCCTGGTCACTTCCATTTTTGTGCTCAGTGATACTTATCATATTTGTCCTTAAAACTATGAACTGAGTAAGCATTAACTACCTCCTCGCTTGGCAAATTCCAATCATCAACTACTCTTACATTAAAAAAGTACTTCCTTACATCCTGCAAAGAAGTTTTCTTACGAAGCTTCACACTATGATCTCTAGTTCTAGAGCCAGTCATTTCAAAATATCAATCCTTATTCACTCTGTCATAACCATGAAGGAATTTAAAAACAGTCACCATATCCCCACTCATCTTATAGCTTTGAGTAATGGTAAGTCTAATTCCCTCAGCCTCTCCTTATAATTGAGATTGCATATTTCTGGTTACAGTTTCGTGGCACGTCTTTGAACTTTATCCAGCTTATCTATGTGCTTTTTCAAGTGCGGATTCCAAAAGGGTGCTGCATATTCAAACTTTGGCCTCACATAGGTTACGTAAATATTTTTGAACATTTCCTTGTCCATATGCCTGAAGGCTACCCCTAAATTTGCTAAGAAAGCATATGCTGCCCTTATTATGCCATTTATTTGCATTTCCAGAGACAAATCTGCCAGAATGTTTACTCCTAGATCTCTCCCATTCTCTGTCTTTTTAAGGTCTGATACTGCTATTGAGTATTCAAGCTTGGGCCTGCTCGCACTTGTACCCTTTCTCATTACCTCACATTTAGAAGTATTGAATTTCATTAGCCACTTTTCTGACCACTCATGAAGACTATTTAGATCTTCCTGAAGTTCTCTACCATTGTTCTCGTCTCTTGCTTTCTTCACAATCTTTGCATCATCTGCAAGCATATTCATGAATGAATTTACAGATTCTGGAAGGTTATTTACATATACTAGGAACAAAAGCGGCCTTAGAATTTAACCCTGTTGTTACTGTTGATCCACCTTCTCTGAAGCAATGTTGTCTCACTGACAAAATGCTGAAGGATTTCAAGTAAAGAGAGATGTGTTTTCTTAGTAGTTTCTCTATAACTTTGCAAACTGTGCTGATCAAGGAAACAGGTCTATAGATTAGAGCTGTATCCCTTCTTCCCTTTTTGAAGATAGGTACCACATGCACTTGTTTCCACCATTTTGGAATCTCCCCAGATTCCAGCGACTTTTCAAATATAATACATATCGCCACTGATATCAAATTAGTGCATTTCTTATGTTCATAAGGGGATATATCATCAGGCCCTGTATCTTTATGGTCATCTAACTCCATCAGCGCTTTGCATACCTCTGTGGCTGAAAAGAACGATGTTTTCTAATATTGGCCCATGAGCTCCTATCTCTGCAATCTGAGGGGGGGGGGGTATTTTCTGCTGTAAATACTGACTGAGACTCCTTGTTCAATTTTTCACAGATGTCTTCATCTGTCTCAGTGATGCTCCTATCCGCTCTCTATAGCTTTAAAACCTGTTCTTTGACCTGAAGTTTTTCTCTGATAAAGCTTTGGAAAAGTTTGTGATTTTCTTTAGTCTTCCTGGTGATATCCCTTTCATAGTCTCTTTCTGCCTCTCTTCTTTTAATTAGGTAATAATTTCTTGCTTTTAAATAAGTCTGCCAGGCATATATGCTTTTTCTCCTCCTATGACTTTTGCAGCAATTGCCTCTCCACGCCTTGCCTCTCTTACCCTCATTATCAAACCATTTTTCTCTGGGAGGAAAAATTCGAATTTTGGTGGAAAGTATGCAACAATCTACTATCTTCCCATATTCCTCACAAAAGATGTCGTACATGTATATATGTGATTACCTAATTGTGTTTACGGGAAAGAGCCCAAAGCTCGTATG